>JADRCD010227170.1:4838-34002 GCA_019843815.1 Montemys delectorum
CTTTCTTTCTTTCTTTCTTTCTTTCTTTCTTTCTTTCTTTCTTTCTTTCTTTCTTTCCTTCTTTCTTTCTTTCCTTGTTTCTTTCTTTTGACAGGGTTTCACTATGTAGCCCTGGCTGGCCTGGAACTTACTAGGTAAACCAGGCTGGCCTTGAACTCAGAGATATACCTACCTCTGCTTTCTAAATGCTGGGATTAAAAGTATGTGCTACCATGCTGGGTAGTTTTAAATTCTTGACATGAAAGTAATTATTTTCTCAGCTGGCATATACCTGTTGCTCTGGAGGCTGGAGCAGGGTCATTTGAGACCAATAGTTTGAGATCAGCCTGGGCAACATGAGACAATAGCTCACATTGTCTTCTGGTTATTATTTTTTTCTAGTCACATCCCAGCAGCACAGGCCAACAGCTGAGGTTTTCCAGCCTCTCCTTGGCTGTTCCCTTTTACCTCTGTAAACTAGGGTTAGGGTGTAGACACCTCTGGTGATATTATCACCAGAGGTGACCTGAAGGCATGTTCTTCCTCAAGCAGGGGGAAGTGAAGAAGCTGCACTTCTGCCTGAGTGAGGCCGAGAAGGACAGCATCCTGGAGGAGGCCAAGCAGATCCTGGTAGGCGTGAGGCTAGCCCAGTGCATGTTCCCTGTGCCACCTCTGTGGTCACACTTCCAGCATGGTTCTACAAGGCAACCTAGTAGACTGAGGAGTGCAGAAGTCAAGAAGGGGAAGCTGGTGTTTATTTTCTGGGCCCTGGGAGTGCACCCCTTCAAACTGATCTTGCAGCTCCCAAGGTACCATGAAGAAAAGGCTGGCCTGGATCAAGAGGGAGATAGCAAGTTGCTGGAGAAGCTCAGGGAGCTCTCCACCCTGGGTGGGAGGCTGGTGGCAGCATTGACACCTCCCTGGAGGGTAAGCGTTTGTGACCTTCCTCAGCTCCTGCCTTGGAGCATCTGTTGACCCCAGGCTTGCCTTGGAGAGCTACAGGCTGCCTTTTTCTGACAGACAGGAGGTTCTAGGGGGATCTCAGCTGGGGAGAACAGTACATTCACCCAGCCCTCAGTTCCTACCTGCTCCCCTCTCCCCCACCTTCCTCCCTCTTTATTCCTGATAGTTCTAGTATTCCCAAATTGCTATTGTTATCATCATCATCTTCATCTTCATCACCATCATCATTTTATGTGCATATCTGTTTTGTCTACATGCATGTCTATATAACCCGTGCATGCATGGTGCCCTCAGAGGCCAGAAGAGAGCATTGGATCCCCAGGAACTGGAGTTACAGGTGGTTGTGAACCTCCATACAGATGCTCCTAGCCCCCTAGCCATCTCTCCAGCTCACCAAACTACTTTTGATCTTGTGATTCTTTGGGAGTTAAAACAGACCAAGTCCCTCAATCCTACCTCCAGGTATCCCGTTTAAGAGGAGGGGGCACTGAATTAATGTTAGACACCTCTACTCTCCATTTTCCCTACTTAGTTCCATACCATCAACTTCTTACCACAGTAGTGACTCTGTTTAGTTCCTGGTAAATGCAATGTTGTGGAAATGACGCTTCCAGGTGTCAACTTGTTCTCCTTCCTCTTTCCCTACTGTTGCTAGTACAGAAGCAGAACCAAAATAGACTGCTAGTTTAAAAAAAAAAGTCAGGAGGCTAAAGAGATGGCTCAGTAGCGTAGAGCACTTGTTGCCCTGGCAGCCCTAGATTCAATCACCAGCACCCAGATGATGGCTTAGAACCATCCTAGCTTCAGTCCCAAGGGATTGGATGTCCTCCTCTGACATCCACAGGCATGCACATGGTGCACATATATATATGCAAAGAAAACATTCATACACTTAAGAAATAAATCTTAAAAAAAAAAAAAGAAAGGCAAAGGATTCGGTGAGACAGCTCAGTGTGTAAAGGCACTTGCCACCAAGACAAACTGATATTCTGCATTCAGTTATTGAGACCCACATTGTAGATTGTGAGAAGAGAATAGACTCTCAAGTTGTCCTCTGGCCTTCACATACGGACCATCACACAGACACACAAACACACACACACACACACACATACAATGAAATTAAAATATTCATTTTAAAACAGTCATAATGAAAAGGTTTATTAACAGAAAAAAGCTTTATTAACAGAAAAAAGCTTTATTTTCTAAGTTTCAATAAGATCATATGATCTACTCATCAACACCTTAAAAATAAATTCACACCTTTGTCTGGTTTGTTACACAGCAGAAATCTTTCTCCAGTCAATTCTGTATGCAGACACAATTCACTTTAGTATGTAAAGAAAGTACAAAGACTTTCAGTGTGCTCAGCTGAATTATTGTTAGGCTCATGCAAAAGTTTTTGTTAATGTAATATTCAAATTATTTAGTCAGTAGAAAAACAAAGAGACCTTTAATATCTCCTGCCAGCTCCTTGCACATACACCAGGGACTTTTGAGTCATGTGTCTCATTTCACCTCTGCAGAGCAAGAGACTCCTGGGATACATCTTAGTTCATCACAAACCTCACTCAACAGAAGTGACATCCAGCATGTATGTCTACTCACAAGAGTTCTAGATACTCAGAGGGGCTGTGGTGGCACCCGCCTTTAATCCCAGCACTTGGGAGGCAGAGGCAGGCGGGTTTCTTAGTTCAAGGCCAGCCTGGTCTACAGAGTGAGTTCCAGGACAGCCAGGAACCTTGTCTCGAAAAACCAAAAAAAAAAAAAAAAGAGTTCTAGATACTCAATGTTAATGAAGAGCCACCTCCCCCAACACATACATAAACACACATATACACATATACACATAAACATTACAATATACATATATACACATAAACATTATACATTCACATATACACGTGCACATACATGCGCATATGAACACACATACACATACACACATGCACATATGTGTACACAGATACATGCACACATCAGCATATATATACACAAAGGCACATGCATACACATGTACACATGTGTGCACACATTCATACATGTACACACATATGCATGAATGCACACTCATGCATACAGGCACACAGATGCAGGCATCTGTTCTCTCTTTCTACTGTTCGGGTGTTGGCGATGGAACTAAAGGTCTCTCTACCCACTGCGTCATATCACTAGCCCTTAAACATGTCTTTCGTTTATGGCTTTTCCTCTTCCTTCTCTCCTTCTTTCCATTCTTTGTGTTTGTGTATTGTGTATGTACTTGTTAATATGCGTGTGTATAAGTGTGTAAGAGGGTGCATGTGTAAGCACATACATGTAGAAAACAGATTTTAAGTCCTGGGTTACTCTACTTTTAATTTTGAGACAGTTTTTTTTTTTAATTTATTTACTCATTTAATATATATGAGTATGCTATAGTTGTCTTCAGACACTCCAGAAGAGAGCATCAGATCCCATTACAGATGGTTGTGAGCCACCATGTGGTTGCTTAGAATTGGACTCAGGATCTCTGGAAGAGTAGTCAGTGCTCTTAACCAGTGAGCCATCGCTCCAGCCTTTGAGACAGTTTTTTCCTGAACTAGAAACTCACTGATTTAGCTAGAGTGCCTGACTAGAGAGCTGCTGTCTGCACTCTCAGTACAGGGCATTGTTTCCATGCTCAGCTGTGTGCATGGCTGCTGGGGATCCAAACCGGGGTCCTGGAGTCCTCGAGCTTCTGCAGAGCACATGTTATGACTGAATCATCTCTTCAGCTCTTTTTTCTCTAGAACCTACATGTTGTATCTTTCTAGATAATTGAATAACGTTTACTGAGTGCCTGGTGCCTGTTGTATGTCAAGCACTGAGCTCAGATTTTGAAATCCTTTTAGGGAAGGATGGAAGTCAGGTGGTGACAAATCTTTTCCACCAAGGGGCTCATATTTTAGGTTTTGTGGGCTGTAGGCCTCCATGACAACCACTCAGTCCTGTGAAAACAGCCACAGACAATATGTAAATTAGTGAGAATGGCTCTGCTCCAATAAAGTATTATTTATAAAAGCTGTCAGTGGCCGGGTGGTGGTGGCACACTCTAATCCAGCACCCAGGGGGCAGAGGCAGTTGGATCTCTGAGTTCAAGGCCAGCCTCATCTACAGAGTGGGTTCCAGGACAGCCAGGGCTACACAGAAAAATCCTGTCTTGAAAAAACAAAACAAAACAAAACAAAACAAACAAAAGACAAAAACAACAACAAAACCTAAAAGCTAGCTGCAGAGCCTGATGGAGGAGAACCTTGGGATCTAGACCCAGTGAGGGTTTGGCATAAATAGCACAGGGCATTAGAAAAGCACGATCAGTGAGCTGTCTCGGAAAGGACCCATGCGCTGCTCAAGCACGGCACAGCGAACAGCAGGGACCGCTTTTCCTTTAGGAGGTGACTTCTCACAGATTTTTTTAAAATTTTGTTTTGATTATTTTTAAGTCCAGAAGAAGTAAGAGATTTTTATTTATTTAATTTAAAATCTCTCTCTCTCTCAGCAGGGCTGTGGTGGCGCATGCCTTTAATCCCAACACTTGGGAGGCAGAGGCAGGTGGATTTCTGAGTTCGAGGCCAGCCTGGTCTACAGAGTGAGTTCCAGGACAGCCAGGGCTACACAGAGAAACCCTGTCTTGAAAAAAACCAAATAAATAAATAAATAAATAAATAATAAAATAAAATAAAATAAAATCTCTCTCTCTCTTTCTCTTTCTCTCTCTCTCTCTCTCTCTCTCTCTCTCTCTCTATATATATATATATATATATATATATATATATATATATATATTGAGGCAGGGTCTCACTGTGTAGCTCTGGCTGGCCTGGAACTCTCTGTGTGCACACAGAGATCATCTGCCTCTGCCTTCCAAGTGCTGGGATTAACAGTAGCCCCACCATTGTAGCAAGAAGAGACCTCTCCTTTATATTAAACATAGATTGCTTTCTTATACAGTAGAATCTGAATTCAGCCCTGCCCCCCCACTCTTTCCAGTTCCTCCACACCTCCTCTTCCTGTTTCTCATTAAAAAGAACGACTTCTAAGACATAACAAAACACCACAAAATAAAATATAGTAAAATAATACAGAAACTATCATATCAAGGTTGGATAAGGCAACCTGACAGACAAATGAAAGGTCCCCAGGAGAGACACCTATCCATCCAACATTCAGGGATCCCAGTATTAAACTGAGAGCCACGTGCATATGCAGAGGACCCGGAAGAGACCTCTGGAGACCCCGTGCATGCCGCTCACTCACTGTGAGTTCATAGGAGCTTTGTTCAGTTGTTTTAGAAGGCCTTGTTCTCCTGGTGTTCTCTGAAGAGTTCTTGTAGGCCTGAGCATGGCAAACATGGCTCTAGCGGGTAGGTCATACCCATCCCTCTTTGTTCCTCCTTGCTAGAAACTGTTAGATTGCATTCCTAAAGCTAGCCCCTAAGGTCCATTCTCTTATTCTTATCTTATCGTATTTTATCATATTGTATCTTATCTTATCTTATTCTTATTCTTAACCACTTCCTTCTTCTAAGGCTGACTACTAAGGTCTAGCTGGTGAAGCCTTGCCGGTCACCCCTCCTCACTTCACACTTCTGTGTACCCTAACTAACGTGCCCAGTCAAAACAAGACAGCTAATCCTAATACAGGGTTTCCTATTTTCTTTTATAAACTGCCATTTGCCTATGGGCCATGTCTCTTCTCTATCCAGAGGCAGTCCTTTGTCCCTCAGGGATACATATCCCTTTCTCCTCTTCTCTAAGTCTCTAGGCTATTTAGTCTTTGGTCCATAGTCATCCAAGTAGTGTTAGGTACGGATTCCCTCTCATGGAGTAAGTCTTAAATCGAATCAGACATTGCTTGGTTAGCTACTCCCACCAGGTTTGTGGCATCATTGTCTTAGCATATTTTGCAGGCAGGATAGATTGGAGATCAAAGGTTTTGTGGTTGCTTATGTTTCTCTTTTGGTAACCTTCAAAGTACCTTTCCAAAGTCCTTTCAAAGACTCTATAACAGAGTGAAGGTTCTATGTAGGCACCAGTTCTACCTCTCCATGTTCAATGGGTTGTGTGAGCATTGTCTTCAGCAATGGGGCCTTGTTGTCAATTTGTGAAGACCAATCTAGTGTCTTGGCAACAGCTTGGGTTATTTAAGAATTTTCATGGGATCCTTCTGGCTAACAACTCAAATTGGATGTAACCCAGTCCCAATCAATACTGGAAGCCTTGTTTGGTGG
Source organism: Montemys delectorum (assembly GCA_019843815.1). Classification (NCBI taxonomy): domain Eukaryota; kingdom Metazoa; phylum Chordata; class Mammalia; order Rodentia; family Muridae; genus Montemys; species Montemys delectorum. The sequence continues at coordinate 11,029 of JADRCD010227170.1, forward strand.
CAAGAGATAACTAGATGGGACTCGATCTCATTATTTGGAGACTTTGTTAGGATTGCCTTCATATATTGTAGGAAATTTCCACTGAATTAGGTTCCTATACCACCCCTCAAATGTCCCTCAATTCTAGCTGTCTCTTCTCCCATTTGATCCCTTAATCCCATCTCCCCTCCCTATTCCCACCTGGTCCTTCCAGTCTAGTCGATAACCCCCTACCACCACAACAGATCCAATCTAACAATAAAATCTATTCTGTTAGTGAGTGGGGCTGGAGTGAGCAGGGCCAGAGCGAGAAGAAAAAAAAAATCTATTGTTTCTCCTTCCTAGGGAGATCTATGTGTCCCTCTAGTCCCTTTCTCTATGCCTAGCCTCTCTGGGTATGTGGATTATAGCTTGGTTGTCATTTACATAATGGCTAATATTTACTTGTATCCACAAGTGAATGGATACCATATTTATCTTTCTGGGTCTGGGTTACCTCACTCTGGCTGTTTTTTTCTACTTCCATCCATCTGCTTGCAAATTTCATGATGTCATTGTCTTTAACAGCTTAGTAATGCTTCATTGTGTAAATATGCCGCACTTTCTTTAGCCATCGACTGAGGGGCATCTAGGTTGTTTCCAGTTTCTGGCTATTATAAATAGAGCAGCAATCAATATGGCTGAGCAAGTGTCTATGTGGTAGGAAGGAGCAACCCTTCAGCATATGGCCAAGAGTGGTACAGCTGGCTGTACAAGTTTTCACTCCCACCAGCAATAGAAGAGTGTTCTCCTTGCTCCACATCTTCACCAGCAGGGGCTGTCACTTGTGTTATTGATCTTAGTCATTTGACAGGTGTAAGATAGAATCTCAAAGTCATTTTGATTTGCATTTCCCTGATGGCTAAGGGTGTTGAAGCATTTCTTTAAGTGTTTTTCAAACATGTATGTTTCCTCTATTGAGAATTCGCTGTTTAGATTTGTACCCTATTTTTCAATTGGATTATTTGGATTTTAGATATCAAGTTTTGTAGCAGAATTTCCTCTAATTAGTTGATAATTAAGTGGATAATAAAGACCACAAGAAGCTAATTGCTGGGCAAGGAAGAGGCAGGCCTTCCAGGTCCGAGAGAGGAAGAGGGAACGAAGGAGGAATGAACAGGCCTTTTTTAGGATGGTAAAGCAGAAGCAAAAGGAGACAACACGTAGACCAGGAACCGTTAGATCTGGTAGCAGACCGCCACTGGAAGATTTCTAACAGAATGGTTGATGAGTTTAGAATGACAGCTTCCATCCATGCCCAGTGGTTGTGTTTTCTGTTGATTCTAAACTAAGATTGGTGTTTTCCATTTGCAGCGACTCAGGTGGGCTCCAGGGGAGAGGCAACTGCAATGGAGCTCGGGCTGGTGAGAGCCCACCCCCAGCTAGCTAACTTGGGAGTGTGGAGCAGGTTTGGCAGCAGCTGGCTGCGGGGGTCAGGAGAGCATTCTCAGAGCTCTTGAGAGGCAGAGCCTGTGTTTGTGGAAGAGGCGTTGGCTAGGAGAAAAATGCAGTCTCGGTCTCAGGCTATGTGCCTAGCTGGCAATAGCGTGAACTGTTTTTTGTTTTGTTTTGTTTTTTGGTGTTTTTTTTTTGGGGGGGGAGGTTTCGAGACAGGGTTTCTCTGTATAGCCCTGGCTGTCCTGGAACTCTCTCTGTAGACCAGGCTGGCCTCGAATTCAGAGATCCGCCTGGCTCTGCCTCCCAAGTGCTGGGATCAAAGGGGTGCGCCACCATTGCTCAGCTGTGGTTTTTTTTTTTTAAATAATTACACTAAGTATAGGTTATTATCCCTCTATCAGATGTGGAATTGGTAAAAAAAAAAAAAAAAAATCTTTCCTCCCTTTCTAGTCTGCTGTTTATTTTTAGTGATGGTGTCCTTTGCCTTACAGAAGGCTGTCAGTTTCATGAGGTCCCATTTATAAATTGTTAATCTTAGAGCCTGAGCCATTGGCGTTCTGTTCAGGAAGTTGTCTCCTATATCAAAGCATTCAAGGCTATTTTCCACTTTCTCTTATATCACGTTCAATGTACCTGGTTTTATGTTGAAATCTTTGATTTACTTAGAATTGAGTCTTGTGCACCATGATAGTATGGATCTGTTTGCATTCTGCTACATGTTGACCAGCACCATGTGTTAAAGATACTGTCTTTTTTCTGGTGTGTATTTCTGGCTTCTTTATGAAAAATTAGGTGTTCCTATGTGTGTGAGTTTCTATCTGCGCCTTCATTCTGTTCCATTAATCAACGTACCTGCTCTTATGTCAGTACCACAGTGCTTTTACTACTATAGACTTGAAGTATAACTTGAAGTTAGGGTAGTGAGACCTCCCTCAGTTCTTTTATTGTTGTTCAGGATTGTTTTAGCTATCCTGTTTTGTGTGTGTGTGTGTGTGTGTGTGTGTGTATGTGTGTGTTTCCATATAAAGTTGAGAGTTGCCCTTTCGAGGTCTGTGAATAATTGTGTGGGAATTTTGACGACAATTGTATTGAATCTGTAGATTGCTTTTGGTAGGATGCCATTTTCACTAAGATAACCCTACACATCCATGAGCACGGGAGATCAAGAAGAGATTTTTAAGAAGAGAATTCCAAGCCCTGAGAACAAAGGGTGTGAACATGAAGGTTTGGGGAGTCTTGAGTTCTCCTCATAAACCATTGTGTTTATCGGAAGAATGAGGGCAAACTGTAATCTCAGACTGTGAAGGGCCTTGGCTTGTAGCTGGGGGCAGACACGGATCCAGGCCATTGTGTGTAAAAGCTAATTCTGGAGTTCACCACGGGGAGTGTGGTAGTCAGAAACCAACTCGTCATGCAGGGTAGAGTGGAGAGAGAGTGAGGGACGGAAAGCGAGGGTAATTCACTCAGGGTGACTACATCAGGGTGAACTGACCAAATAGGTGTTTCTTCTCTATATTTGAGGATGCTAGCTAGTGGACTGCTGTGCCAAGCACTCACCTCTCAGCTTTGATGTCTGGCAGACTCACCTTCTGCCCTTCCTTCCTATGCATGGTGGGGAGCTGACCCTTAAAACTGCAGTGTCCAGCTCCCACGTCATTTGGCTTTGGTCAACCAGAGAGGTAGAAGCAGGAGAGAAGCTGTCTTAGGGTTTCTATTGCTGTGTGAAACACCATGGCCAAAAACAACTTCGGCAGGAAAGAGTTTGTTTTACATATCCTGAATGGCAGTCCATTGTGGAAAGTCATGGTAGGAATTCAAATCAGGTGGGAACCTGGAGGCAGGAGCTGATGCAGGGGCCACAGAGGAGTGCTGCTTACTGGTTTACGCCTTTTGACTTTTTAAATCTGATTTTTTTATAGATTCCCAGACTACCAGCTCAGGGATGGCCCCGCCCACAGTTAGCTGTTCTCATCAGTCATTAATTAAGAAAATACCCTATGGGCTTGCCTACAGCTTGATCTTATGGAGGCATTTTTTCAGTTGGAGTTTCTTCTCAGATGACTCTAGCTTGTGTGTCAATATAGTGGTTTGAATAGGTATGGCCCCTATAGACTCATGAATTTGAATGCTTGGCCCACAGGGAGTGGCACTACTAGAAGGTGTAGCTTTGTTGGAGTGGGTGTGGCCTTGTTGGAGGAAGTGTGTCATTGTGGGAGTGGGCTTTGAGGTCTCCTAAATTCAAGTTATGGCCAGTGTGAGTCTCCTTCTGGCTGTCTTTGGATCAAGATGTAGAACTCTGGGCTCCTCCAGCACCATGTTTGCTGGCATGCCACAATGCTTCCTGTCATAATGATAATGAACAACATTTCTGAAACTATAAGCCAGCCCCAATGAAATGTTTTTGTTTATAAGAGTTGATCATGGTTTCTCTTCACAGCAATAAAACCCAAACTAAGTAAAGGTGACATAAAACCAGCCAGCACAGTAGCCAAAGCATCTGTCCCAGTCTCCCTGGTCTGTGGCACCAGCAACAATGGTTGAATGTCCTTTGTTATCTAGCATGACAAAGTTCAACTCCCAACTCTCTGACTAACAACACACCTCTATGATGCTTCAGCTTTGAGGTGAAAGCCACTTCCTCCCATCTCCAGTCTGTGGGCTGCCTCAGCTGCCTGTTTCCTCTTTGAGCTTTGTTTATACTTTTGCAACCACTGCCACAATCAAAGTATAGCCTTGTACAAACTGTGCACATATTTTGTTCGAAGTATAGTGTATGCATGTCTGGAAGTGCCATTAGGAAACCCTATACTTTGTACAGTTAATAACATTTCCTCCAACTGAGCTGTATGGTGTGGGTTCTGTTTTTCAGACACAGCTATGAATGATAGAGAGCTTATAACTAGACAAGGGTTGGGCTGTGCTAGATGGAGGTGGAAGGAAAGGGAGATTCAGGTTGGATCTCTTTCTCAGGTTTCTGGTTTTTGGTCTTTGAGACAGGGTTTCTCTGTGTAGCCCTGGCTGTCCTGGAACTTACTCTGTAGACCAGGCTGGCCTCAAACTCCGAGATCTGCCTGCCTCTGCTTCCCAAGTGCTGGAACAAAAAAAAAAAAAAAAAAGGGTGTGTGTGTGTGTGTGTCTCCACCCCCTGAGCTGTTTCCTAGTTTTATTAAACTGGGGAATCATGATAGCCTCCATTCCTCTTGACGTCTTCTCATTCATCATTCGCAAGGCTTGTCACAGTAATTCTAAAAGCCATATAGACCATGCCTGTCTTGGTCATTGTTTTATTTCTGTGAAGAGCCACCACCAAGCCAACTCTCAGGAAAGAAAACATTTAACTGGGACTTGCTGACAGTTTCAGAGGTTTAGTCCATTATCATCGTGGTGGGAAGCATGGTAGCATGCAAGCAGACATTGGACCAGCCGCTGAAAACTACATCCTGACCCATAGGCAGAGAGAGAATGAGACTGGGCCTGAAACGTCCAAGCCTGACCCCAGTGACACACTTCCTCCAGTAAGGCCACACCTCCTAATTCTCGCAACCCTATGGAAGAGTTCCACTCCCTAGTGACTGTGCATTCAACTGTATGAGCTCATGGGAGCCATCCTTATTCAAACCACTACAATCGCCTTCTTAAAGCATTCCAAACTTCCATCTTACCTAGAATGAGAGCTAAAAGTCGACCTGGGCACTAGGTTAACTCCTGTGATTCTCATCACTTGAGTGGCGACCCCTTTGGGGTTGAATATCAGATATTTACATTACTATTCATAACGGTAGCAAAATTACAGCTATGAAATAGCAACAAGATAATTATATGGTTGGGGTCAGCACAACAACTACATTTTAGCACAGCCTTTCAGGTTGTAGCATTAGGAAGGTTGAGAACCCCTAGGTTACTCCAACTAGTGTTGACACTATTGCCATTGCTTAAGCCCAGGTGACACCTGCTTCAGGCCTCTGAGCTTGTTACTCCGGCTCGTGGGGATGCCCTGTCCTCAGATTTACATGTATTGTTCTCACGACATGCTCTGTTTTGGGGTCATCAGAGACATTACACCACTGCTACCACTTGTTTCTTTTTCTTGGTCTGTGTTCTTCCTTACACTCTAAACTTATATCTTATTTCCATAACCCAAGGTTGAAGACAGATAGCTTTCTTTTGCTCACTTTCTATTCCTTTCATTTTGGCATCTAGTAAAGCATCTGTCATCTTTTTTGTTTGTTTGTGTTTTGAGGAAGGGTTTTCCTGTATAGCCATGGCTATCTTGGGACTCACTTTGTAGACCAGGCTAACCGTGAACTCCGGGGTTCCCCTGCTTCTGCCTCCTGAGTGCTGGGATTAAAGGCACCTGCCACCACACCTGGATAGAGCCTGGGCCCTTCTGAGGATGTCATAGCTATTGGTTGATGGATGTATAAACAACCCGTTGCCATTTCAAAGTGTTCAATGGCAAATCGTATTTAATATTATAATAAATATTTTATATTTATTCCTTTATAATCTGTATAATTCTGCTTCTGTAACTTCTCCCGAAAGTTCTTGCCCTGCTCCATTCCTCCCTCTTCAGTTTTCATGATGGTTGACATCTGTTTCTCAAAAGAGCTTCTGCCTTCTACACAGAAAGTTAACCACTTTCTCAAGTTTTGTGCTCTCTCCTTTGGTCCCCTGGGGCCTCAGAAAGAAGGAAGTGGCAGATTCATGGCAGTCTCCAGCTTTTACACTTCTTTTCTATACATGTGAATCAGTAGGAAAGAAAGGCAGTCCCACAGTTAAGCCCAGTGGTGCTTGCTTGTCACCTCAGCACTCAGGAGGCTGAAGGGGGAAACAGTAGGAGTTGAAGGCTAGCCTGGGCTCCATGGTGAGGCCCTGCCTCCCCCCACCCCCCAACAGAAAGACAGACAATCCTTCATATGTGAAATGGTGATGGCAGTCCCCAGATCATAGTGTTTGTGGAGAAGACTGCTGGAGTAGAATGAAAGATCTCTGAAACCATGATACAGATGAAGCTGACTCCATGTGAAGAGGAAAATCCTTCCCTGAACAAAGATGGAGCCTAACAAGTCCTGTATAGACAAGTTGTCAATAAAAGCCACAGTTAACACTTCTAGGGGCTTGAGAGATGGCTTACAGGCTAAGAGCATTTGTGCTATCCCAGAGGACCTGAGTCTGTTCTCAGAACCCATATCCGGTGGCTCCCAACCACCTGAAACCTAGTTCCAGGGGATCCATTGGCATCTTCTGGTTTCATCGGGTGCCTGCACATGTGCATCTGCTCAGACACAAGCTCACAAGCATATACATCAATACAAACTAAAACAAAATTCTACTAAGACTTGTCAACTTTCTAGAACACCTTTGGCAGAAGTAGGATCAAGATAGACTTCACAGAAGACAGGCAAACATCACAGGGGTCCAAGGTTCAGCGTTTTGTAACATTTGGTAAATCTGGTAAGCTTTAAACTGTACTCACTAGGAACAAATCCACATATCTGTCAGTAATATCTACACATGGTATAGAAAAAAAAATCTACATGTGGTGATCCTGTCAGTTATAGATCCCTGCCCAAGAGGTACAGGCTCATAATCTTAGCCCTTCCCCTCACCCATGTGAACTCAGGTCCTCACCTAGCTGCCTGGATGGGTACTCAGGCTGGTTGGAAAAGGAGGCCTAGTCAAGGTACTCACTGAAGGGCTGGCTCTTACCTCATAGTTGGCAAGGTGGAGCCTGTAGCGTTCTTTTGCTGTAGTGCCCTGAACTCCTCAGTTCTTTCCTCCCTGAACTTAAAGAAAAATGTGAGTTAGGACTCATTCTTTCTGAATTCCATTTTGATCTTTTGCTCTTCCACAAGCCATTGAGACATTAGAGGATGTTGTGTCCCCAGCCCAACTTAGTACTAAGTATCACTAAGTAAGTACCTACTGCATATGGTCAACTTCCCAGTAATGTTTCAGTCAAATATAGGCTATGTATATGATGGATAGCCACAGAAGACCATGAAGTTGCTGGAAAATTCCTATCTTCTAGTCATACCTGGGTGCCATATACTCACATGGTTGTGTTGCTGGTGGAAATAGGCCAGCTGACCTGCCATTGCAGGAAGATCAGAGCACACTGCTATATACAGCACACAGAACATGGCAATAATAATAATAATAATAATAATAATAATAATAATAATAGACTATGCACTGGTTTTTCTATTATATTGTACTTTTAAATTATTATTTAAACATTTTTATTACCTCAGCTCTATCAAATCAATCACGGATAGTCCAGATAGGCAAATTCTTTTTAAAGATTTATTTATTTTATGTGTATGAGTACACTGTAGCTGTACACATGGCCGTGAGCCATCATGTGTGTGGCTGCTGGGATTTGAACTCACGGCCTCTGCCAGCCCAGCTCACTCTGGCTCGATTGCCCCGGCCCCGATCGCTCTGGCTCTGCTCGCTCTGGCCCAATTCACTGTAGCTATTTTCAGACACACCAGAAGAGGGCATCAGATCTCATTCCAGGTGGTTGTGAGCCACCATGTGGTTGCTGGGATCCGAACTCAGGACCTTTGGAAGAGCAGTCAGTGCTCTTCCCCGCTGAGCCATCTCGCCAACCCGATGGGCACATTTTAAAAGAATTTCAGTCAATCTTAACAAATGAAACTGCACTAATCACCTGGTGCTCCGGGAAATGCATATGAGGGATTAGCACAGTCATTGCCATTGTTCCCATCTGTGTTAGTTACATTTCTGTTGCTGTGAGAAAACACCATGGCCAAGGCAACCTGGACATATCTAGCAGGAGAAGATTCCATCATGACAGGGAATCACAGCCGCAAGCATCAGACATGGTGGCAGGAACAGGAAGCTGAGGCCTCATATACTGAATCACAAGCAGGAAGCTGAGCACTAACAGGGAACGTGGTAGGTTTTTGAAAGGCAAAGCCTACCCTCCCACTGATATACTTCCTCCACGAGGCCACACCTCCCAAACGGCCCCACTAATGAGGACCAAGTGTTCATATGCTGAGACTACGTGGGTCATCTCATTGCAACCTCCACACCATCCCTCCATGCTGCTAATAATCCATGGCCTTGTAGAGCCCCTCCACACCCTTCTTCATTAGATTGAAGCTCACCCAGGGCGCACTGGCCTCCTACCTCAGCGTCATCAGAACAATGAGTCCCTAGTAAAGTGTTCTTAGAAGCTGTTGGACTATTGAGTCATTTCTAGCTGTAGGCTTTTACTTGGCTCTTAGCCTAATTGGGTCATTTTTAATTCATAACAAGCTCTCTCCTTAATCAGAGCAAATCTGCTCAAGCTCAATTTAGTAAAAGAAGTTCAAATTAAAGCTCTGTTGAGATCCCTGTTTTCCACCTGCCATGTCCTTGACTGTTGGTTGTGTAAACTGAATCAGTTGAGAAAAGGCATTCTGGCAATGTCTATTGAAGTCACAAACATACTCCCTGGGGCAACAAGCCCACCTATAGAAGTCCCCCAGCAGGAGTTGTAATAGAGCATCACTATGCTATTGGAAAGGTAGCAAAAGCTTAAAGACAGCCTCCATGTCCACTCTAAGGGACTGGTTTATACGTAATGGACTAGTCGCACCTGGGGCAACCTAGTCCAGAGGGAGAAGGAAGGCAGTTCTCTGTGTTCTGATATGGGACAGGTGCTGAAATACATTATTAAGAAAAAAGAGGGCCAAAGAGATGGCTTATTGTTTAAAATTTGTTCTTGCAGAGGACCCAGGTTCAGTTCCCATAACTCACATGGCTGCTCATGACCATCTGTAACTCCAGTTCCAGGAGAACTGATGGCCTCTTTTGAACTCCACATACACCAGACACACACGTGGTGTATAGACATTCAAACAGGCAAAACACTCGACTCATAAATAAACCTAATCACATACACACACATGCACACAGAAAAGAAAGAGTTCTAGACAGTATCTATAAAATACCATCTATATATCCCACACAATGAAAAGGTTGACAAGAGTGTAGGCTATGCATATATGTCTGTATAGATTTACAAATCCTAGTGAACTGGTTTCCTCCAAGTCAGGTATCTAGGTGGAGAGGTAATGGGGAACTAGTTTTTTTTTCTTTTCACTTGTAACCAAAAACAACAACAACAACAACAAAACAAAACTGCGTGTTTGACCCCTTTCTTTAATGCTTTCCCATTCTCCCATTGCTTTTAGGAGTAAGTACAAAGTCTTTGTCACAGTGTGTTGCGACAGAACCTCCACCTGCTTCTTCCCACCTGTCCCTTAGTCCTTCTTCCCCTGGTCATCTTAGTTCTTTGGAACCCATTCTCTTTCCCATCCCGTGGCCTTCGTCACTGCTGCTCCTCTGCTGGGAGTGTCTGTCCCCTACCTTCTGCTTGCTCAATTCCCAGTGGGGCCTTTTTGATACTTCTGCGTTATCTTAGGCAGACCTTTCCCCTGTTGTTTTCTGAGAGGTGGGGTGTGATGGGGGCCTCAGCTTCTCTGTGAGGAGCAAACAGTACAAGTGTAACTGGAAGAGTACCTGCCTGGTGTGTTTTCAGGTGATGCCTGAATGCTGTGTGTATGCCTACCAGGGTCATCCGGTGAACACTTGCCAGAGGTGGGTGAAGGGAGAAAAGAATAGGGAGAAGGAAAACAGAAGGGAACTAGTAAGGGACCAAGGAAAGATGGGAGGGCAGGGAATGCCTACTGGGTCCTCAGAGCCAATTGTAGTGAATGGTCCTGTGTGCTGTCCTTGATCACTTAATGGTGTCTCAGCTTAGTATTCTCAGATTGAAAACACAACTTAAAAGTTGTATTGGTAATTCTATTTCCTTAAATTTTATATTTTACAGAAATTTGGGTATTTTGGTTTTATACTTTGTGGGTAGAAAAGGTCAAGGAAAATTCTTATTTTGGTTTCTTCAAAACCATGTTATTCTGACCGGGCAGTGGTGGCACATGCCTTTAATCCCAGCACTCTGGAGGCAGAGGCAGGCAGATCACTGAGTTCGAGGCCAGCCTGGTCTACAGAGTGAGTTCCAGGACAGCCAGGACTACACAGAGAAACCCTGTCTCAAACCTCCCCCCACCCAAAACAAAACAAAACAAAACAAGAAACCATGTTATTCTGAATTTTTGTGTTGTTTTAGTTTTTGTTTTTTTAACAAAATCTTGTTATATTTGCCTAGTGATTATTCTTTCTCTGTTGTTTCTATTTGGCTTGTCTGTTTTTGAGACAGTGTCTTACAATGTAGCCAAGGCTGGCTTCAAACTAGAAATCCTCCTGCCTCAGCCTACTGCAGTTGGGTTTGCAGGTATGCACCACCACATTTGGTTTTATTTTTAAAATGGCTCTAAGGAGCATAGCCCTTGCCATAAGAATCAATGATGCAGGGCTCCCACAAATGAGGAGATAACATGTTTAAGTGGATGCTGTGGTGGTTTGAATAAGTTTGGACCCTGTAGATTCCTGTATTTGAATGCTTGGCCATAAGAAGTGGCACTCTTAGGAGGTGTGGGCTTGCTGGGAAGTGGATCACTGTGGAGTCAGGCTGTGAGGCATTTATACTCAAGCTATTCCCAGTGTTGCTCACAGTCTCTTTCTGCTGCCTGCAGTTCAAGATGCAGAACTCTCAGATCCTTCCCTGGCACCATGTCTGCCCACATGCCACCATGTTTCCTGCCAAAATGAATAGTGGACTAAACCTTTGTAACTGTAAGCCAGCCCCAACTAAAAGCTTTCCCTTGTAAGAGTTGCTGTGGTCATGGTGTCCCTTCACAGCAATGAAACCCAAACTAAGACACACACCTTTAGCACCATAGGCCATTTGGATAGTCCATACTTCACATTGATGATGCTGTTTAAGAGTTAACCACACGGTTATGTGTTGTATATAGAATGAGACTCAGACTTCCCAGCAGTGGTCACAGCTGAAGAGAGCTGCTGCCTTCCTCCTTTCTGCCTCCCACCTTCTCCCTTCAGAGTCGCACACCTTTTCCTCCAGGAATGATCACTACATTCAAGTTAACAACCCAGGAAGGGTTTTCTAGATCCTTCCATCTCAAGTAGTTCCACCCCAGAACCCCAGATGTTTTGTAGATGTGGAAGCTCATATAATTTGAGAAAAAGAATACAAAATTGAACATCTAAAAAGTCATATAAAAGCAAATACCAGTTAGAAAAAGAAATCACAGCAAAGTTAAAAAAAATGTTAAATAGTCCAGCTAGAAGAACAATACACATTTTTATTGATTACCTAAAAAAATACATTTTTTTACCATATGATTCTGATATACTTTCATTGGTTACCTTCTCATACACAATGATTGTGTGACATTTGCTATGTAACAAATAAGGAATAACTTTTATATTTCATTATTCATTGTTAGTAATGTCATGAGCATTTTAGGATTCCTAATACTTATTATATATTAAATATCTACCCAATATCTATTATCTAGTAAATACATATTTAATAGCTTTAAATTTTTAGGGTATTTTTTTTAAGCGTCTGGGCTTTGTGGTATGTGATGGTATCTTGCAGGAGTGTATGTCAGGGTAGGTTATGCCCTATGTGCCCGTTATATGTTATATGTGTTGTAGTAAATCTCCAACCCCAATAAGCCCATGCAAAACCACACACAACTCAGCTATAATATTTATAGGCTGCATGCCTAGATTGGGCAGATCTACCACTACACTAATCTATTCCCCACCCATGAGATCCCTTGCTACTTGTGGCTCCTCCTTCCAAGTGTTACTTCAAAAACTGTGCAGTGATCTGTCACTAAGACTTAGGGCACCGCATTCCTTCTCACCTACATTTCAGATGATTCTCCTTCTGCAGCTCTAAATCTGACCGATCTCCCTCTGAATGATGGCGATGTTCTGTCTCCTTTTTTTCCAGTTCCTAGCCCTCACAAATCTAAAGGTCTCGCCCGGTCTCTGTCTGCCCAGCCATTGGCTATTTGGCAATTCTTTATTACCAATCAGACCCAGCTGTGGGCAGGCTTTCTTTAGCCTACCTGTGGGACGCTGCAAACAGGTTTTTTTGGGTAACACAATTAGCAAGAGAGCACCAGCCGCTACGTGAGACTGAGGACAAGTCGGGGAACCACCTGACTTGAAAGATCGCTCAATCACCCTTTAAGGTTCCTCATCTCTACAGCGCCAGTGTCACTAGTCTACTGTGTTTGGGGTCCGGAAGGGTTTATATCTCGGCATAAGCTGTGCTTTACATCCAAGTGCAGAGAGAGGCTTGGGAGGGATAGACAGTGTCTCCTCATGGTTTTGTTTTAATGGCAGAGTCATTATTAAAGGAATGGTGGGCAGGAGGACCCAGGGGGGAGTTTCCTGGAAGATTAATGGTGGAGATGGAATCTGACCGGGCCGTGGTGGCGCATGCCTTTAATCCCAGCACTTGGTAGGCAGAGGCAGGCGATCTCTGAGTTCGAGGCCAGCCTGGTCTACAGTTCCAGGACAGCCAGGGCTACACAGAGAAACCCTGTCTCGAAAAGCAAAAACAAAACAAACAAACAAACAAACAAAAAATGGAAACTGAACAACCACCTGTGTCACCCAGAGGACTGTCCCAGCCCCGATGGGCAAACCATGCATTTCAATCAGAGCTGTGTGCTTCAGTGCTCACATCGTGAGTTATGGGAGATGTGGATGGGACCCAAGTGTGCGGGCCACACTTCTCTAACCAATATATATATATATAGTGTGTGTGTGCGTATGTGTAGCGTGTGTATATATATAGTGTGTGTATGTATAGTATGTGTATATATATAGTGTGTGTATATGTGTATATGTATATGTATATATACACACACTATATATATACACATACTATACATATATACATATATACACGCACTATATATACATTTTATATATACATATATAATACATATATATACATACATATATAAAATGAAATAGTCAAGTACAATTAGTTTATAGAGCTCCAGCAGCATCAGTCAAGACCAAACTATGAATAACCCACTGAAGGAAAGGAGTGTTGAGCTCTGTAATGATCTGGCACACACTTTTAAATTATATAGCTTAGTGTGGGGAACCTATATATCCTGGAGGTCCGGGCATGGCAGCTGAATGACCAACATGATATTTATAGGCAATTGGTAAGAGTAAGATTCCTCAAAACTGTATTCAGCAAATAAGAATCATACTTTTATGGGATTAAACTGAAATGAAACTATTTGGTGGTTTGATGATTCATTTTCCATTTAGCAAATATTTTCGGTGTCTTCAATGATTTAATTTGATATTTTCAATTTATACCATTCATTTTAATTATTAAGTTTAGCAAATATTTTCAGTTGTCAATTTAGCTAAATGTTTTATTTAGCAAATATTTATTGAGTCTAGTATGTGCCAAGAATATATTGGCAGCTTGAGATCTTGAAATTAATTCTAAACTAATCAGCTTATTGCAGGAAGGTGCGCATAAAATCAGGAAAGATTAGCAGACACGGCCACTTTTAGGTAGACTCGGGGTGTATCTTCTTGGGGTGTAGACGGTAGGCTTTCGGCAAGTCTCAGTGCCTTCTTCTGGGAAAGAACACTCCTCGATTGCTCATATTCTCGCTTCAGGACTCTAAGAGACAGTCACGCAGCAAGCACCCAGGCAATGATGTTATTATTATCACAAATGTTTTTTTTTCTTCCACCCAGGCACCTGCAACAATGCCAGTATAGAGAAGCAGACACTCGAGAAATGCTATTGAATCAGCAAACAAATTGCCAAACAAGAGAAAGCAACACCCATCTTAATGATCCATCCCATTTGTGGATAAAAGTCAGGACACGGTTGGCAGGTTATTCTCATATAGTTCCATTTACACTGTGTAATGTGTTATATAGCCACGTATCCTTAACACGGTTTTTTCTCTCTTACTGTTCAGAGGAGTCATAAATCTCCCTGTCAGACAGCTTTTTGTCTATTCAAACATTTTGCCATCTCTTTTATTAGCAGAGTCTTTGGTGTGTGGAATTTGTAGGCTCTTTATAAATTATACAAAATAGTTCCAGGAAATCTAAAGGCTTCCTAGAAACATAATGATCTAGTAGGAAAAGCCTTTCACATCTTTGAAGATTACTAAGGGGACGTGGGAGACCATGGCTTTAGAGTCTTGTTGAGATCAAAGTCATTAGGACCGTAGAGAATACATCACAGCCAGGTCATTTTTCTTATACCATCGGGGGTTATGGGATGGGCTGACAGGTCACTTCTTCAACTTTCCAAGGTGAGTGGCTCAAGTCTCAGGCCTCCAAGGTCTTCCTTGGGATCTCTTTGTGTTTGCTCCCCTCTCGCCAGCCCCCTCTGCCTCTGACCACATCCTCCAAGGACAATGCCTATGGAGTGGTACTGGGGACATGGGAGACAGGACACCTGAGATGATGAACCTTGAGAGACAGCCCAGTCAGATCCTGTTCACATGTGTAGCCTGAACTGCCGATGTATTCTTTTTCTGTTTAGTTTTGCTTTTAGAGACAGAGTCTCATGTAGCCCAGGCTGGCTTCACATTCCTGATCCTCCTGCCTCAGCCTCTCCTATGCTAGGATTATAGGTGTTTACCACTGCCCTTGGTTTAATGTGCTCTTCATACTGACTTAGATCCTGTTCTTTGCTCTTAAGCACTAAGTTGGGTATGTGGGTTATTACAACTTGAAAACTTCATGAAGCCTGAAAGGCTTATCAATGAGCCACTCTGCCTGCTTGCATGGACAGTGTCGAGTTGCTTGAGGAAATGTATACTTGAGTTTCCTTCAAAGTAAACACCACTGTTCTTTATTGTAACTTGCTTCCTGGTGTGGAAAGTACACAAGCCATTCTCTGGGTTCAACTGACCCTTTAGCTGATGTTGCTATTGGCCAGTTTTTATCCTGTTTGAAAACTCGGGCCAAGATACTCAATCCGCACATGGTCGAAGTGAAAAATTGGGAATTTGTTTTGTTCTTTTCCTGGCTGTTTTTCATTCTCTGCACGCCCACTCCTGCCCACAGATTCAAGGCTCCTGTCTCTCACCAACACGTATCTCTGCCTACAGTGTACTTGCTGGCTAATTTACACAGCTCTGATTCATCCCAACAGTCATATGCTTCCGACAGGTGCATACCCCTGGGCAGTCACCTGGAGACCCTGTTCTGTAATATAGCACCTATGTTTCACAGTGGTGTGATGTGTCACCCTTGTTTTCCAGGCAGAAGATGTGACAGATAGAATTCCAGCTGCTTGTCTATACCTTAAAGGTATTTCTAGTCCTTCTCTCACCCTAGAGGGCTTGGGTTTTTAGTTTTGGTTTTTTGGTAGCATTTTTCTCATTTTTTTTTCTAACCTTCCCCACATTGTTTCAAATATTGTGCTGCCCCTATGTTGTTCTTCTTTTCTCATCTACCTTGTAAACAGTAATTTGTTGCTCTGGTAACGTACTAGTCCAAGATGACTCCTGTGGAGCCCTGGCATGTTGCAGACAAAAACTCTGGAAGATGCAGCAGCTGTTCAGGTGAAGTGGATGAATTTGGCCTGACACCTAGTCAGGAAGGCTGACCTGCTACACTCTCTCTGTGTCTCACTTGGTCTGGCCCACAGTAGGGAGGGTCGCCCTGCCACATTCTCTGTGTCTCACTTGGCCTGACACACAGTAGGCAGGGTCACCCTGTTACACACTCTGTGTCTCACTTGGCCTGACACGCAGTAGGGAGGTTTGCTCTGCTACACTCTCTGTGCCACTTGGCCTGGCACACAGTAGGGAGGGTTGCCCTGCCACATTCTCTGTATTTCACTCTTCAGCTTCTTCCTCCCTCCTGCTGCGTGCCTTGGCTCCTCTGAAACTCAGGGCTCTTACAGTTTCCTGTCTTCCCTGAGGAAGAACAGTAATAACCCTTGGCTTGTTGGAGGTGCACGCCACATCAGTTTTCAGCCTTTCTCCCTCAGTAGCGACCAGTCAAGTCTGTCATTCTTATATTGCGTGCCCACCTGGCTCCAGTCAGTGGGCTGGACTAGGAATAGATGGCTGATCCCACCTGCCAACCAGATTCATGCATCTGAAAAACGTAGAGTACCTGTTTGATTCACAGCTCTTGCCCTTCCTTCAACAATAGGCTGGTAGGTTGCCCTGACTACCTGCTAATCTTTAGACTACACACCACACAACCCCTCAGATAAGACCTGCCCTTCATGGAAAATGGGCATATTTGAGCAGAGCTCTATGCCTTTCATGTAGGAATCTAGGTGTATCGTGGGTGGGATGGCTCCAAGAACACACAGCCAGAGAAGAGAGGAGGAAGTGAAGGTACAGCCTGGAATGTGTTCAGTGATGAACCCCACCCCTCAGTGGGGGTATAGTGGGTACAGGATACTGAGGGGCTATCCACTTTGTCTGCTCTTCAAAGTCACCTGGGAGCCTCCAGGCACTGGGGTTGAGGATCTTCATCCTGAGTCAGGGAAGCTCCTCAGGTTTCCAGCATTTCATTAAGATGGCAGACCCAAGCCCTAGCCTAAGAAAAGGAGTGGAATGAGATAGAACTCAAGGGCTCAAAAACTCTGAAGGGCAAAGCATGGGCCCTAGATACCACAGAGCAGTGGTTCTCAACTTTTCTAATGCTGGGACCCTTTAATACCACTCCTCATGTTGTGATGACCCGCAATCATAAAATTATTTCATTGCTATTTCATAACTGCAATTTTGCTACTATTATGAATCTTAATGGAAATATCTGATATGCAGGATATCCGATACATGACCCCCCCAAAGGGGTCGTGACCCACAGGTTGAGAGCCACTGCCACGGAGGCTGCGGACTGAAGGTTATCTCTGAGCCAGGGCTGTTAGAATGGGAAGCGATCCTGTTTTAAGCGTGGCTTGGCTGGAAGGGACTGTTGGAGTAAACTGGCAGGGAAGGAGGGTGTGAGCTGGGTCGCCTTGGATGATTCTAATTTTCTAGGATGGTGACCATCAGCTGGAGGGAGGCAGTCAGGTTTCACTGATTGGGCAGGAGGGACTGGAGGGGCGGGGCCTCGGAAAGAACCGGAAAGAACACGGACGGACAGACGTGGGACTCGGATGTGGGACTGTGAGTGGCTGTGAGCACAAGCCTCAAAGGAGAAAGGTGGGGAGAGGGAGGGCTGGGCACAGCAGCAGGAGGAGCTGTAAGGAATCTTTTCTTCTTTTCTGTTGTGGGCAGTTTGGGAGAAAGAAGAAAAAAACGAGGGAGTGGTCTGCCGTGAAATGGAACTGAAACAGAAGGACGGCCCGAGCAAGAGAAACAGGCTTCAGCATTGTTGAGGGTTTCGCCTCTGAGCAAATTTCTTTGTAAATGTTTTACAGAGTGGAGTGGGTAGGTTATTTGGGACCCAGGACTTGGCCTGTACTACACTGGGACCACATTCTGGCAGAATTCCAGCTCATTTGGTTGAGTTCCCACCGAGTTGAGAGAAATGACTGGGCGTGGTCCAGAGTGGGTCGTCATCTCCCTTTAAACTTTAGACTCATCTGTTTCATACATTTGGATTTCTTACTGGGCCCCAAGACTTTTAACTTATTTTTTAAAAAGATTTATTTATTACTATACGTAAGTACATTGTAGTTGACTTCAGACGCACCGTGAGCCGTCATGTGGTTGCTGGGATTTGAACTCAGGACCTTCAGAAGAGCAGTCAGTGCTCTTACCCGCTGAGCCATCTCTCCAGCCCAACTTATTTTTTATTATGGACCATTTCTAATCACACACACACACACACACACACACACACACACACACACACACACACGCTTTCCTCTGGTGTAAAAAGCTGACTCTCATCCCCACACTGATAGACTCCCACTTTCTATGTCTTTGTAGAAGCATCATTATTCCCCAAATAACCATCCAGATGGCTTGTTGAGCCCCTCATGTGTGCCTGGACTTCTTGAATGTGCAGGAGGGATGCAGCGGGCTGTGGTTGAAACGTGGAACGTCAGTGAGCCGCTGATGGGACAGGGGCAGATCTTACTTACCAAGAGCCCCTGGAACTTGTCAGTAATTCATTTACACAGGAAATTTCTGTCAGATTTATCATTTGGAATTTCTTTTAAAAATTATTTGTGTGTGTGTGTGTGTGTGTGTGTGTGTGTGTGTGTGTTTGGTTAAAAATACCTGTGTGCTACATGTATAGGGGGGTGTCTGCAGAAGTCAGAGGATGGTGTTGGATCCTCTGGAGCTGGAGTTTCAGATAATTGAGAGCTGCTTCATGTGGGTGCTGGAAACTGAACTCTGATCCTCTGGAAGAACAACAAGTTCTCTTAACCACTGAGCCATCTCTCCAGCTCCTGACATTTGGAATTTTATAGTCTAAGTGTGGAAGAACACATCTTTTAAACTTATCTTTAATTTTTTAAGTATTGGCAGGAAAATGTGACCTCCTTGGATTTTGGCTGCACTCTTTTTTTTTTTTGGATTGGATAATATTTTCTTTATTTTACATTTCAAATGTTTTCCCCTTACCAGGTCTCCCCTTTGGAAACTCCCTATCTCATCCCTCTCCCTCTGCCTCTATGAGGGTGCTCCCCCCATGCCTGTCCTCCCTCCCTGGCATTCCCCTACACTGGAGCATTGAACATCCTCAGGCCCAAGGGCTGCTCCTCCCACTGATGTCCAACAAGGCCATCCTCTGCCACATAAGTGGCCAGCACCATGGGTGGCTTCATGTTTATTCTTTGGTGGTCCAGTCCCGGGGAGCTCTGGGGGGGGTCTAGCCTGTTGACACTGTTGCTCCCTCCATGGGCCAGCAAACCCCCTCAACTCCTTCAGTCCCTTCTCCAACTCCTCCATCAGGGACCCCCGAGCTCAGTCCAATGGTTGACTGTGAGCTTCCCTCTCTGTATTTATCAGGCTCTGGCAGAGCCTCTCTGGAGACAGCCATATAAGGATCCTGTCAGCAAGCACTTCCCGGCATTCACGATAACGTCTGGGTTTGGTGACTGTATATGGGATGGGTCCCCAGGTGGGGCAGTCTCTGGATGGCCTTTCCTTCAGTCTCTGCTCCACACTTTGTCTCCATACTTCCTCCTATAAGTATTTTGTTCACCCTTCTAGAAAGCACTGACGCATATACATTTTGGTCTTCCTTCTTCTTAGGCTTCATAAGGTCTGTGGATTGAATCTTGGGTATTTCGAACTTCTGGGCTAATATCCACTTTTCAGTGAGTGCATACTGTGTTTGTTCCTTTGTGACTGAGTCACCTCACTCAGGATGATATTCTCAAGTTCCATCCACTTGCCTGTGTATTTCATGAAGACATTGTTTTTAATAGCTGAGTAGTACTCCATTGTGTAGATGTACCACATTTTCTGTATCCATTCCTCTGTTGAGGGACATCTGGGTTGTTTCCAGCTTCTGGCTATTACAATTACAGCTGCTATGAACATAGTGGAGCATGTGTCTTTTTACATGTTGGAGCATCTTCTGGGTATATGCCCAGGAGTGGTATATCTGGGTCTGACCTCAGGTAGTACTATGTCCAATTTTCTGAGGAACCGCCAGACTGATTTCCAGAGTGGTTGTACCAGCCTGCAATCCCACCAGCAATAGAGGAGTGTTCTTCTTTCTCCACATCCTCGCCATTGGCTGCACTCTTAGCTGCCACATACTCTATTAGGAGAGAGCAAGTCTGGATGAGACTCAAGGAGAGGTCTCACACTCTCAAGGAATGTCTCTTCATCATCTCACATGACTTCAGGCCAGCCTAGAGAGCACAGTGGCTCGGCCTCCATGAAGCCAGGGACACTGACTGTAGTAGCCTGTTGACACTGTAAGCTCAGAGATGGCCTGGCAAGAGCAAGGGACCCTGTGAGGGGTGAGTGAACCACTGTGAGTGTCACTGAAGCTGGAGTAGTGAAGCAGTCTCTGTGTGCCATTCCAGGCAAGGGCCAGCAGAGGAACTTCTGTGGCCCAGAACCTTGACCTTGTCCTGATCCTGTGTCTGACATGAAAACACTCCAAACTAGAGTCCCACACTACGTCACTCATTCTCACAAGACCTGGTGACAGGAACACCCGCTGGCTAATGAGAATCATCCAGTCCCTGGGGTCCCCTCCTGGCACCCAGGCCTATGTGATTCCCAGGGCTTCTCACGGTAGGATGCAGATGAAGGATGCGAAAATCAATTGCAGAAGGCCACCGAGATCAGAAGGGGAGAAACCAGGGCTGGTCCTGTGTCATCCGGTTCAGGCTCTGGGTGCCTCTCCCAGGGGGCACAGCTAGCACTGGCCACTCCTAGCCTGGAGGATGAGAGAGTTTTGAGGAAGGTCCAGGTTGGGGACTGCTGTCTGGGTAACCATGAAAAGGGACTTGGGGCACAGACAGCCATGCTGGCTTGGGTCACCAGGCTGTACTGATGTGTGCCTATGTCCTTGGGGTCAGTTCAGCCTGGAGACGTTGCTCTTGGAATCATCACACTGCTGAAAATGGCTTCACGAAATGGGATAATTCTGAGATTTCTCATTCCCGAACGTTCACCTTCTTCCTAACATGTGAGAAGCCAGCTTTGTCTCTTCCTAGGAAGGCACGGAACTCTAAAACAGGGATTATCCTCATAACAGTTTCCAGAACTTCGATTGCTTATGTAAACTTACAAAAACCTCCCAGCCCTGGAGACAGACAACTATGTTGTGAAAAGCCACAGATCCAAACCCCCTTAAGAAACCGTGCTTGGTTTGCATATGTGATGGTTTCAATTTTCAGTACCAGGCAAAGGCTACGCTCTTATAGCGTCCCTGCCCCCCTGAGTATCAATATTTTAGTCTGATGTCTGTTTAGCCAGGGGAATAATTAATTAACAATTAAATCTGCTGGAATCACACTGCCCAGTGGCATTCAATAAACTGACAACAGCTGAGGCTGCTCTTTACTGGTCTCGGCAAACTAGGGAGAAAATGGTGACATTCCACAGTCTGGTGTCTGAGGGTCTCTAACCTCCCAGAGAAGGAAGTGAGGTTCAGAGAGCCAGAAGGGAGGGGTGACCTATCGGACCTCTCACAACAAGACCAGAGAACTCCTGATGCCAAAGGTGCCTGCTCTTTTTTTTTTTTTCCTGCTTTGTTGCCCTGGTTGTTTTGAGAAATGGCCGAGACCCACCAAGCCGGTTCAGAAGTTTCTCCAAAGAACAGTAAAATCTCATTAAGTCCAAATAATTGGAAGAATGTCCAGACTGAGCTGGAGAAAGGTTTGAGCTATTTTAAAAAGATTCCCAGCATCTTCCTTTCAAGGCCATGTAGTAAATTAAAACAAATAAGCACAGAATGAGGCCAAGGAGGTCTAACCCAACAGGCTCAGAAAACAATATTTATGCACTCTATAAATGGTACATTAATAATTTTCATGTGACTGGTGATTGCTAAAGATATTTTAGGAATTTGGGGAATATATATATATATATATATATATATTTAAAAATAAGCTAACTCTTTCATTTGAAAGCTTATTTTTGCAGAGTGTGGTGGTGCACACCTTTAAGCCCAGCATTTGGGAGGCAGGCTGAGGCAGGTGAGTTCGATAGCCTGGTCTACAAAGTGAGTTCCAGGACAGCCAGGGAAACCCTGCCTCAAAGCAACAAACAAACAAACAAATAAGTAAAGCTTATTTTTATGTAAAAATGTACATAGGAAACTCACAAATTTAAAAGTAAACATAGGCCAAATAACTCATTAAAATTATCATGACTTCAATGGTACATAGATTAATCAAATTTAATGACAAACTATAAAGCTAAAATAGGAATCAAATACAGCTGGGTCTCCCATCCCATTATCCCTCCTCCTCCTCCCCCTCCTCCCCTCCTCCCCCTCCTCCTCTTTCTTTCTTTGTTGTTTTGAGGCAAGGCCTCTCTATGTAACCTATGAGCCTCAGCCTCCCTCAGGATTGGAATTATAGGGAAACATCAGTACACTCAGTGTGTTCAGTCTTAATCGCTGAGAAAACAAACAAACAAACAAACAACAACAGTAACCAAACCAGAATGGCCCAATTAGTCTATTTTTTTTTAAAGCAGCATAAATTCTTTACTACACATTAAGAATAGTCACTTTCATCTTAAGAATCTTGCATGATCAGCCTAGGTTCCTTCCGTTCTGTCTGGGCTGGTGTCCTGAGCAGACCTTGGGCGCAAGCTCCTCAGTCAGTCCCACAACACCCAGAGGAAGCTCCACTCCCAGGCACTCTGACACACCCAAGATCAGAGGTGAGGAGGAACCAACATCTGTCCCAACACTGGGAGTAACTGGGACCAGCAGGACCAGGCACACAGGAACTCCGCCAGCCCAGTGACTCAGGTTCCTTCTGGGTTAGTGTCCTGAGCAGACCTTGGGTGCAAGCTCCGCAGCCAGTCCCACAACACACAGAGGAAACCCCACTCCCAGGTGACCTAACAAGCCCAGGATCACAGGATCCCAGAGACAGCTTGACTCTGAGGAGTTCTGACACAACCAGGATCACAGGAAGGACAGGCTCCAGTCAGATTTAGCAAGGGCAGGTAGCACTAGAGATAACCAGACGGC
>JADRCD010227171.1:0-5000 GCA_019843815.1 Montemys delectorum
CTAGCCATATGGGAGTTTCAATGAACTACCAAATTCAAGAGCTACTGGAGAAGTCAGCATCAGTCTTCCAGTAAGTTCATCAAAAGGAAAGAGATTACCTTCTTTTAAGATAGTTCTTTTGACACAACTTCCAATTAGAGTGTTATAGGCCACTTGGTGTCTGATCATATTCAGGATGAGAGGGACACGGCCAGGGTGCTGGAAGGTGACTCTGCTGACCAGTGTTCCCTGCAAGCTTTCACCGTCGGGAAGAGGAGCATCTTTATTGAGAAAATAGCAGTGCTGCTGACCTGGAAGCGCCTAGGCAAAGGAGGAATGCAAAGGAATGGTACTTACTCCCCAAGGTACCAAGTCACAAACTGTCCTGGAGGGGCAGGAGGAATACCAAGGACGGGACATAGTAATGTTCACAACCTCTTTCAACTAATGTTATGAATGCCAACTAGTTATTCTTTAGCTAAATGATACCTGTTTATGAATGTACTACTGAGGTGGACTCCTAACTTAGCTAAAATAAAAACCACCCGAGACATTTATAGTGGCAGTTTCTAAAGAATCACAAAGCTGTAATTATACAGCAGCTGGAACTAGACAGCTTCCAAGCTGTATAAACAAAGCATTCATGTGAAATTGAAGCCCAGATCAGGTTTGGGACCTTTCATAATTGATATGTGGCAGCATTTGTTCTCCATTTGTATTTAAAAGGCATTTCACATTCTAGCACTTAATGGGCTAGAGCTGAAGAGATAGCTCAGCAGTTAAGAACCTGTGCTGCTCTTTCAGGCGACTTAATTTGTTCCCAGTACCCATCCATCCACAAAGCATTTCAGTCTGTAACTCCAATTCCAGGAGAATCTGACACCCTCTTCTGGCCTTTATGTGTGCACAAATGCAGTACACTAACATACATGCAGGTTAAGAACTCATAGATATAAAATAGTAAATTGAAAGGCAACATTTTTCCTCTTTTAAGACGGAGTCTCATTGTTCACACTTGGCCCAAGAAACAATCCTTCCTCCCTACCCTCCCACTCTGAGACAGGGTTTCTGTGTGGTTTAAATATGCATGGCTCAGGGAGTGGAACAATCAGGAGATGTGACCTTGTTGAAAGAACAGAGTCATTATTGGGGTAGGCTTTGAGACCCTCCTCCTAGCTTCCAGGAAACAGTCTGCTCTTGGCTTCTTTTGGATGAGGATACAGAACTCTCAACTTGTCTAGTACCATGCCTGCCTGGATGCTGCCATGCTTCCTACCATGATGATAATGGGCAAAACCTCAGAACCTGTAAGCCAGGCCTAATTAAATATCTTTTAGAAGAGTTCCTTTGGTGGTG
This sequence comes from Montemys delectorum, assembly GCA_019843815.1. Lineage (NCBI taxonomy): Eukaryota > Metazoa > Chordata > Mammalia > Rodentia > Muridae > Montemys > Montemys delectorum. The sequence continues at coordinate 1,336 of JADRCD010227171.1, forward strand.
CATGCCTTTAATCCCAGCACTTGGGAGGCAGAGGCAGGTAGATTTCTGAGTTCTAGGGCAGCCTAGGCTACAGAGTGAGTTCCAGGACAGCCAGTGCGATCCAGAAAAGCCCTGTTTCAAAAAAACAAAAAACAAAAACAAACAAACAAAAAAAGATTTCTAATCCTGAAACATTTTTTTTCTATTGCTTTTTTAGGAAAAGGTTTTGCAAAAAAAAAAAAAAAAAGAAAAGAAAAGGTTTTGCTACCCCTAAGTCAAGACAATCCTTAAGCCTCCACTTCCCAAATGCCATGTCCCACCAGTCCTGGATTTCTCTGTAGATACTTTTCAGCATGCCTACACTCATAGCAATCTGGAGGACTGACTGGTTTAAGATCACCCTCTGCTAAATTCAATAACAGCCTGTCTAGAAAGAAGGAAGGAAGGAGTGGAGAGATGGCCCAGTGGGTAAGAGCACTGACTGCTCTTCCAAAGGTCCTGAGTTCAATTCCCAGCAACCACATGATGGCTCATAACCATCTGTACAGCTACAGTGTACTCATGTACTTAAAATAAATAAATATATCTTTAAAAAAAAAGAAAGAAGGAAAAGGACAAAAAAGAAAGCTCCTTTGTTAATAGTCACTGGCTGCTCTTCCAGAGGACATAGGCTCAGTTCCCAGAACCCACATGGCCACTCACAGATGTCCAAAACTCTAGTTTAGGTGATCGTCTCACTTCTTTGGCACCAGGCAAGCAGAACATGCATATCCTTAAATGCAGGCAAACACTCATACACATAGAATAGATAGATCTATACAGAAATGTACATGGCTGTTTAACTCAGAAGCTGATTCTCTTTTGCTTTAGTATGTTTATGATGACTTTTTTTTTCTTGCCTAACTGAGGATGATGATTTAACAATCTAAAACAAAAAGCTATCAGACCTCATTAGTGCTATAAAGAACCAACATTGTTGCAAATCCACAGGGCCTACTTACAGCGTAAAATCGCATGTTATGATTCAAAGGTAAAGCCTCAGGATCCTTTGACAGCTCAAACTGGGTGATGAGTTCATAGAGGGGCTGGTAAGTGGGCGGAGTCTCAAACAATGGGATTCCTGAAAATACAAGGACTGTTGTTACCGCTGACATTAAGACCAAATGTGACAGCTCCACTGTCTTCTTGTGATCTTCCTATGCATTTGCCCACATAGCCAAAAGTTCTTACAGAGCATCGGTACTAACTACTAGTACTAACTACTAGTATATCCCTAACATCTGTACTCAGCAGTACTTCTTTGTAGCTTAAGAAGTGTAAATTGTTTAAGATAATCTGAAGTTTTCCATTCTCATTTTAACAAGTTTTATCTCAGTGGGTAAAACCTACCTTTATTACAGGCTGGCAAACATTTTAAAAAACAAAGCTTACCTGTACAATTCTGCAGTTTCTGAACAAATGCTTTAGACACTGGGATTGGCTGGGGAAATTTCAAGAAGAAACACGCAGGAAGGTCAACACTGTTGGCACTGGTGACTGCGGAGAAAGAAGGGGTCCTTCAAAAAAAGAAGAGGGGGAAATTTTCTATTTTGAGAACTATGAACACTTTTTCTTGGATATGTATATATTACATAGACCCACAAAGCCTATCAAAAGCTTATTTTTCCACTATCCTCACCACAATTTCAAAATATATTGCCTAGTTAATTCTGAAGTATTTAAAAAAATTAAGGGTATACACTTATTTGTAGCCCTGGGTTCAAAAACCAATACAAGCCAGGCAGTGGTGGAGCACGCCTTTAATCCCAGCACTTGGGAGGCAGAGGCAGGCAGATTTCTAAGTTTGAGGCCAGCCTGGTCTACAGAGAGAGTTCCAGGACAGCCAGGGCTATACAGAGAAACCCTGTCTTAAAACCCCCTCCCACCCCCCACCCACTCCAACTAATTTATTCAGAGCAAAGAATGTAGTCTATAGGGAATATTGGCATAGCTTGGTGGTTAATGATGCTATCTGGTATTCTAAAAGACCTACATTCATTTCCCAGCACACACACACACACACACACACACACACACACACACACACACACACGGCAGTTTATACCATCTGTGACTGCAGCCCCAGGGGATCTGATGGCCTCTTCTAGCCTCAGAGGGCACCAGGACAAAGATGGTGCAAAGACCCACATGCAGGCAAAACACACATACACAGAATAATAAATTGATTAAACACAAATGTGTGACAGTGTGTGTTCTCTGAGTAGGTCTCAAGTAGAAACATTCCAGTAAAGGACAGGAGTGAAGTGCGTGCATGGAAGCAAAGGGCGACGTCTGAACACCCTAGGGAGACAGAAGCACTGGGCTTCGAGCTGAAAAAATAGACATGGAAGATTTAAAACTATCTTTATCTTACCATTTATTGTCAGCTGGGTGTGACCCCATAATTAAAGGGGCAATTGGGAGTTTGTACATAGCCGAGGTTCCTTCAATTGTCACTGAGGCATTCATTCCCAAAGACCGAGGAACTAGGAACAGAAAAAGAAAAAAGATTTTCTACCTCATAACTAGGACAAGGATCTCAGCACTGAAAAGAGAGAAATGGTGGCCTTTTGTACAAACTCAGCATTCTGCAGAATGAGAAAAGAAAATATATCTGAGTTAGAGGCCTGCCTAAGCTAGGTTAGACCCAGTTTCAAAAACAGAACAAAGCATAGGAAAAACAAGCCAGGCAGCATGCAAGCAGGGACTACAGAGTAAGTCTCAGGGCAGCCTGAACAGAAAGACATCAGTTTTCAAAAGAACCAAAACACCACCATTAACTAATGTACAGGTGAGATCCTACAGTATCAGTCACAAAGAATCTACAGACCCTAATCCCACAAAAATCACAAATGTTACAAGCTTGGGCTGGAGAAATGGCTCAGTGGTTAAAAAGCACTAGCTGCTCTTCCAGAGGACCCTGGTTCAATTCCCAGCAACCACATGGCAGATCACAATTCTGCAACTCAAGTTCTGGGACTTACACAGACATACATGCAGGCAAAACACAAATGCAAGTGAAATAAATATAAAGAAAAAGAAAAAAAGAAAAGAAAGCAGGTTGAGTAAGCCATAAGGAGCAAGCCAGCAGCAAGCAGTCCTTGGTTGCCTCTGCATCAATTCCTGCCCAAAGGGGAGAAAAGGTGGGGGAGGGGCAGGGAGGGGAGAAAGCTACAGAATACCTTCCACAGCAGTCAGTACTTCCTTCTGCTAGTGATTGAAGAGCTCACCTCAATACTGACTTTCACTCACAACTTCACAATGTATTTAAATGAGCTTACAATTTCAGGACAATGATTGAGCTATACTGAGAGCAAATAAAGTACTGGGCTAGCTCTTCTGTTCTTTAGCTGTATTAGTCCAACACAAGCAGATGTAGTGGTGTATACCAGGAACCAAGAGCAACAGAAGCCCCAAGTTCATCCTCGGTTATTTAACAAGTCTGAGGCCAGTTAACTCTGCCTCCCCACCCCACCCCAGCTGTGGCTATACAGCATTCCTGTCTCAAAATCCCAAAGCAAAAAGTTAAAATACCAAGTGTCACTCATTACTGCAGTTAAGTTATAGTTATTTAGTTATTTGTATTTGTCCATTCATTTGTTTGATCACTGAGAAAGTGTCACCATGCAGCTAAAGTTAGCCTTCAA
>JADRCD010227171.1:7500-16209 GCA_019843815.1 Montemys delectorum
ATGAACGGGGCAATTTTCCAGTAAAAAGTACAACTAAGCCAGGTATGTACATTCCCATAATTCTATAACTGTTGACACTGCTGCATCATAGATGTCAGCCGGGCTGGGACACTCAATCTCAAATTAATGAATAAAAAATTAGAACTGGATAAATATCAAATAATCAATTATTTGATAGTTGATCAATCAACTATCAAATAATCGATTATTTGATAGTTAACCAAATATTTGAAAATATTTCAGATATAGTCTATAACAACCAACAACTCAGCAACAACTGAATTATCCCAATTATCAGTGAGTTGTTATACTCAAAAAATAGAAGATAATACTCAATTTTGAAGCAACAGCAAATCAGGAGTGTGTATAATGCAGATATATGCTACATAGTAATGTGCAAAGATATGTAATCACATATACTGTAGTACAGCTACAAGTGTAAAAATTATGACATTACAAACCCCTGGAGTAGAAACTAAGAGTCATAGAATGGTCTCATCAGCCAGTCTTACCAGTACATCATAGCCATTTTAGAAAGGTCCTGTTCCAAGGATTGGAGAGCCAGATACATTTTAGTCTTCAGTTTGCTAGAGAGCAGATGAGAAGAAAATGAGTAAGCTGAGTTAAATAAGCATATACATGGACTGTCACCAGCCAGGCATAGTGGCACACACCTTTAATCCCAGTACGTGTGAAGCAGAGGCAAGTGCATCTCTCTGAGGTCAGGCTAGCCTAGTCTACAAAGCAATTCTAGTCCAGTGTAGGTTACTCTGTGAGACCCTGTCTCAAAATAATAATAACAAGAAAACCAAAAAATATGGACTCAGTGGTTAGAGTGGTTAGAACCAACTAAACTGTTTTAACTCTTTAAAAAAAAAAAAAAAAAAAAAAGTTAAAAAGCAAGGTGTGGTTTGCACAACCTCAATCCTAGCACTCAGGAGGCAGAGGTGTGCAGATGCCATGACTTTGACCTAGGCTGGTCTATATAGTGTTCCAGAATAGCTAGGATTACACAGTGAGACCTCATTATAAAAAGTGAAATAAATAAAATAACACAACCTATCAAAACTGGACATCACATCATATGGGGTAATCTCAGCACATGGATTAAAGAAGGAACTGAGAAATTCAAGGCCAGAGGCATCCTCAACTACATGTTGCAGTCAAGCCTGGGCTACTATACTTTTGGAACTACCAGAGTTTATGCTTATTTCCCTTAAAAAGAGTCAAGCAGTTTAATAGAATCCCAGCTATGTCTATATCCTGAAATCAACACACTGAAGATATTTCAACAATTGAATTCTATCTTCTCAAATTTTAAGTCATTAAAAGCAGACATGTTCATTTTCAGATAAATACCTTAGGAGATAGAAAAAAGTTAAAAATAAAATACTTTAAGGACTAGAGAGATGATTTAGTGGTTTAAAAGTACTGACTGCCAATAAAAAAAAAAAAAAAAGTACTGACTGCCTTCCCAGAGGACACAGGTTCAATTCCCAGTCCCCACACAGTAGCTCCAGTTCTAAGAGACCTGGCCTATTCTGACCTCCACAGGTACAGACTGGATAAACAGACACACATGTAGTTAAAACAAACAAACAACCCCTCCCGAAAACAACAAACCAATTAAAAAAACTCCAAACCAAAAAAAAAAAAAAAACAAAACAAAAAACACTCATATACTTAAAATAAAAATTTAAAAATTAAGGGACTGAAGAGATGGCTCAGCAGTTAAGAGCACTGACTACTCTTCCAGAGGTTCTTAGTTCAGTTCCCAGCAACCACATGGTGGCTCACAACCATCTGTAATGAGATCTGACGCCCTCTTCTGGAGTGTCTGAAGACAGCTACAGTGTACTCACATACATAAAACAAATAAATCCTTCTTTAAAAAAAATAAATAAATACTGCCGGGCAGTGGTGGCGCACGCATACCTTTAATCCCAGCACTTGGGAGGCAGAGGCAGGCAGATTTCTGAGTTTGAGGCCAGCCTGGTCTACAGAGTGTGTTCCAGGACAGCCAGGGCTAAACAGACAAACTCTGTCTCAAAAAACCAAAATAAAATAAAATAAAATAAATAAATAAAAATTAAATAAACATACAGCAGAAAGATATGAAAATATGTAACCCAAACTAGCTCACAGACTCGTACTAATTTTTTCAAAATGGAAAACAAATGAATAAGTCAAATTACTTACTTGTCTCCTGGAAGGTTATACAGATTAACAAGACCCTTAAGATGCTTAGAAAATTCGTCAAAATTCTTTTCCCTATAGGGAATTCAGGAAGGTAGGGAAAGAGAAAATACAACAAGAGATTACTACTTTATTCTACAAAAAACATGGCTAATCAAACTCATTTTAATAATCTGCTCCCATCATTATCTACATAAATCTTATAGTTAATCTAGAAAGAAAGAGAAACAAGCTGGCTGCAGACGCTTTGAGTTCCGAGTGCTGGCTGCTGCTCCAGAGAACCTAGCTTCAGTTCTTAGCACAGCACCCCACAACTGTCTGCACCTCCACGGGAACAAACATCTGATACGCGATTTTCGCCCCCAAAAGCTCTGAGTGCTTATGGGGTACAGACATAGAATGCATATGGTGCAGAGACATTCATACACATAAACTTTAAAAACTGAAAGCCAAGAGGGCTAGAGCGATGGCACAGTGGTTGAGAGCACCACCTGCTCTTCCAGAGGACATAAGTTCAATTCCCAGCAACCACATGGTGGCTCACAACCATCTGTAATGGGATCTGATGCTGCAGGCAGAGCACTCACACACATAAAATATATAAATAAATCTTTCCCTCAGGTGAATCCTCTGAGTTTGAGGCTAGCCTGGTCTACAAATTCAGTTCCAGGACACCAGTGCTACACAGAGAAACTATGCCTCAAAAAAAAAAAAAAAAAAAAAAAAAAAAAAAACAAGAAACAATACAAAAAAAATTAAGTCAAAAGGCAGTGGGACTTGGTAGTATATTCCTAACTCCAGAATCTGAGACAGGAGGATTGTGGAGAGAAGTGTGAATTCACGACCAATCTGAGCTACAGAGTAAGACTTGATTCTCAAAACCAAAGAAACAGGGAATTTGAGGGAAAAGAACAAACAGCTATACCTGAATGGCACTAACGGCAGAGCCCTCTCCCAGTGTAGTCTATTGGAGTCTACAGGTCTGTGGTGACCAGAGCCCAGGGTTCAACCCCCTAGCACACACAGATGAAGTCAAAGGACCCAATAATGATTTCGCTCCTACATACGTTTAGCTCTTTTTCTTTTTTGCCTCCCCACCCCCTTTTGACATGTGACTATGAATGGGTGCACACTACACATGTGTTTGACTGAAACTGAAATAATGAAAGTACATGAACTAGGAAACAGCCTACAGTCACATGCCACCTACAAGTCCACAGTAGATAGACAGGGCTATTCCAGAAGCGAATCACATACTACACCATACTCCTGTGCCCAACTACAACACACAATAAACAAAGAATATATTAGTGTGATGTCTCGTTTTTTTTTAATCCCAATATTCAGGTTTAAAATCTGATTCAACGCCTTTAATCCCAGCATTTGGTTGGCAGAGGCAGGCAGATTTCTGAGTTCGAGGCCAGCCTGGTCTACAGAGTGAGTTCCAGGTCAGCCAGGGCTATACAGAGAGAAACCATGTCTCCAAAAAACCAAAAAAAAAAAAAAAAAAGAAATCTGATTCAAAGGAGCTCTTGTGGCTTAGAACTAAGAATTCAACACATGGTAAGAAACAGAAGGGAAAAAAAAAGACATTATCACATTCCAACAACACTGCTTCACAGTCTGTTTTTGTTTGCTTTGTTTGATTTCCTGGAACTCACTCTGTAGACCAGGCTGGCCTCACACTCAAAGATCCACCTGCCTCTGCCTCCCAAATGGTTGGATTAAAAGCAAGTGATGCACGCACGCAAGCAAGCACGCATGCATGCTGCCCCCACTCACTGTTTAATCTTAAAGAAAAATGGGCCTAAAACAAATTAGATATAACAAAGCTAAACAGTTGATTCTCCATGCTGTAAGCATTTCAACAGAATAGCACAGTAGCAGTAAAAAATGTATTCTCTAACACACCATCACCACACATACTAAGTGACTAAAAATATGAGGTAAAGATAAGTTCCATTCAGCTGGAGAGATGGCTCAGAGGTTAAGAGCACTGACTGTTCTTCTACAGGTCCTGAGTTCAAATCCCAGCAACCACATGGTGGCTCACAACCATCTGTAATGAGATCTGACGCCCTCTTCTGGTGTGTCTGAAGACAGCTACAATGTACTCATATAAATAAAATAAATCTTTTCTTTTTTTAAAAAGATAAAGTTCCATTATAAATCACCCCTTCAAACAGATTCACAAATCAATTTTACAGTGTCACAAATGCTTAAGTTAACATAATCAACTCCAAGTAAAAGTCAGAAATATTTACTCATTCTAGAATATTCTGATGACACATATTGGTGAGTTTCAATGCAATAGTTATATGGCTTATTTTACGCTATCATCATTTATTTATTTATCCATTAATTCAATCACTCACTCATTTCTCATTTTGACTTTATGTGCATTGATGTTCTTGGTTGTATGTATACATGCATGTATGCATATATGTATGTATGTATGTATATATGTTTAAGAGTGTCAGATCCCCTGGAGTAATATAGAGTTGTGGGAATTGAACCTGAATCATCTGAAAGAGTAACCAGTGCTATTAACCACTAAGCCAGTTCTCCAGCCCCACTGTTTATTCAGATAGGGTAGAGCTATGTAGCTCAGGCTAGCCTGGTATTTTATAGCCCAAAGCTCAAACTTGCAACAATTCCCCTACACTGGTCTCTGGGATACTGGAATTATAGATGTATGCATACCAATATACTTGACCGAATTATATCGTTTGTGGTTTGGTTTGGCTTTGATCTTTCAAGACAGGGTTTCTCTGTAGCCCTGGCTACCTTAGAACTTGATCTGTAGACCAGGCTGGCCTTAAATGCAGACATTCACATGCCTCTCCCTCCTGAGTGCTGAGATAAAAGGCATGTGCCACCACCACAGCCTAGCTGTGTGAGTTTTTAAAATATGGCTACAGACCTGTTCAGTAGTTCAAAACACTGCTGTTCTAGCTGGGCAGTGGTGGCGCTCGCCTTTAATCCTAGCCCTTGGGAGGCAGAGGCCAGCCTAATCTACCGAGTGAGTTCCAGGACAGCCAGGGCTACACAGAGAAACTCTGTCTCGAAAAAGCCAAAAAGCCAAGAAGCCAAAAAAAAAAAAAAAAAACCAAAAACAAATTCACTGCTGTTCTTAGAGAGAACCCAAGTTTAGTTCCCAGTACCCACATAGTAGCTCACAATTGTCCACACACAGGTAAAATACTCAGATATATAATATAAAACAAATAAGCCAAAACCCCACACCTTTTAAAGGTTGAAGTTTGGTATACTTGGCTATAAATATAATAAACTGCTAATAAAAAGCCTGAGTATAAAACCTACTTCCTCAAAGTGAAAAATCTTTCTAAGATATCCCCTTATGTTCAGTATTCAAAACAAACATGAACTTCCTCAAATTACCAGAGCGTCCTAAGTTTGGGTTTAAATTTCCAGACGGGAATCCCACTAGTTCAAGCAAGGGGGAAAAAAAAAATCAAGCCGGGAGATGGTGGCGCACACCTTTAATCCCAGCACTTGGGAGGCAGAGATAGGTGGATTTCTGAGTTTGAGGCCAGTCTGGTCTACAGAGTGAGCTCCAGGACAGCCAGGGCTACACAGATAAACTCTGTCTCAAAAAACCGAAAAAAGGAAAAGAAAAGGAAAAAAAAAAATCAAAATAGCAGGAAAAGCAACCCAAAATAAAAAGAGTGTTGTCAAGCCTACTACTTTTATTGTGACAGATTATAATACACAGACATGGCTTTTTCTCAAAATTGAAATGAAAATGTGGTATTAATGGTTTGGAGTCAATGGTCTCCGACAATTTCCAATTCAATGGTAGTGCTTTGTGATGAAATTAATCTTGTCAATCTGATGGGGTTTACAATCACCAAGGAACCAAGTCTCTGGGCATGTCTGTAAGGGATCAGGGAGGGCAGATCAACTCAAGTGGCAAGGCCATTCCAAGATGTAGGTGGTAATGTCCCATGAACTAGGGTACCAGACTGAGGTTAAAAAAAATGTAGGAAAGAAGAAAGAAAAAAAAAAGAATTAAAAAGCATGGTGGTGAACACCTTTAATGGCAGCACTGGGGTGGCAGAGACAGGCTTTCTCTGTATATCCTTGGCTGCCCTCAAACTCCTCACTCTATAGATCAGGCTGTCTTCAGACTCAGGAGATCTGCCTGCCTCCTGAGTGTTGGGATTAAAGATGTGCGTATATGTGTAAGTGTGTGTGTGTACACATGTACATACACATAAGCATATAATAAAAAAATACAATTATGTACCTATGTACAGTTTTGATTTTTATGACACTGGAAGAAATAGAACCCCCAAGTGTGCACACTAGGCAAATGTTCCACTACTAAGTTAATCAATTTTTTAATTCCTTTTTGAGGCTGGATACCACTGGCTGGCCTGGACTCTCTTTATAGATAAGGTTGTCCTCAAACTCACACAGAATCTACCTGTCTCTGCCTCTGGAATGCTTTGATTAAAGGTGTGTATTAGAAGCCCTGGCTGTGTGTGTCTTTTTGAGACAGTGTCTTATCTAGTACATGCTGGCCTCATGCTCACTACGTAGCTAGGATAGACTTGAACTCTTGATCTCATGCCTCCTTTCTCTAAGCACTGAGTCACAGGTATGCACCACTTCCCAGCCTTATTAGCATTCCTTTGCCAAAGTGAATTCACTCAATACATTGATTCATGTCATTTAACAACATCCCTGGGCTGGAGAGATGGCTCAGCGGTTAAAAGCACTGACTGCTCTTCCAGAGGTCCTGAGTTCAAATCCCAGCAACCACATGGTGGCTCACAACCATCCGTAATGAGATCTGACGCCCTCTTCTGGTGTGTCTGAAGACAGTTACAGTGTACTTACGTATAATAAATAAATAAATCTTTAAAAAAAAAAAAACAAAAAACAACAACATCCCTAGCCACTTTCTTTGGACTTGCCAAAAGTATCCACTCAATTGTGATAATCAAAATGATCTGGATAAGGACTGGAGAGATGCCTCAGTGATTCAGAGCACTGACTTCTCCTTCAGAGGTCCTGAGTTCAAGTCTCAGAAACCACATAGTTCTTCTGGTGTGCATGAAGATAGAACATTTGTGTGTGTGTGTGTGTATGTGTGTGTGTGTGTGTGTGTGTGTGTGTGTATAAAATATTTTTACAGAAGATAGAACATTTATGTGTGTGTGTATATATATATATATATAAATATTTTTACAAAATATCACTTCTTTATGAGTACATTATAGCTGTCAGACACACCAGAAGAGGGCATCAGATCTCATTACAGGTGGTTGTAAGCCACCATGTGGTTGCTGGGAATTGAACTCAGGACCTTTGGAAAAAAACTCAGTCAGAGGTCTTACCCACTGAGCCATCTCTCCAGCCCTAAAATATTTTTTAAAAAGCTGTGGTTAAAGCTGGGCAGTGGTGGCGCACACCTTTAATCTCAGTGCTTGGGAGGCAGAGGCAGAAGGTGGATTTTGGAGTTAGAGGCCAGCCTGGTCTACAGCGTGAGTTCCAGGACAGCCAGGGCTACACAGAGAAACCCTGTCTCAAAAAAAAAATCAAAAAAAAAAAAAAAAGGAATCAAAAAATTAAAAACTACCTATAATACCGAAGTGAAAAAATGGAAGATAGGGTAAAAACTGTCACACGTAAGACTGGGTAATGGAGTAATGGAGGTCCTTACAACCTCAGTGCCGAGGGTCAGGGGTTTAAGGCCCGAGGTGGAAGGGCGGGTCAATGTAAAATGACTAACAGGAACAAGACCTTGGAATCAATACCAAGCACACAAAAGCTGGTAAAATAAAGGCCAGGCATAGTGGTGCGCCTTTAATCCCAGCATTAGAAGCAAAGAGAGGCAGATCTCTGTGCGTTTGAGTCTGACCAGGACGGTCAAGGCTATGTGAAGAGACCTGTTTCAAAAACCCAAACAGACAAACAAGAATAAAATAAGGTTAAAAGAATACTAAAAGTTCAAGGTCAGCCTGGATATATAGTAAATTTAAGGCCAGTCTCAAGTATATGGTAAACTCTATGCCTCTAATCCCAACATTTAAGAGACAGGATTGGGAGTTGAAGATTACACTAAACAGAGAGTTCTGAAGCCAGCCTAGGCCATATAAAACCATGTCTCAAACAACAAACGAAAAGTCATGTTAACTCAACTCTAAACATAAATAGGAACAGACAGAAAGGCTAGTCAAGAAAATAAATTCACAGCCAGGCAGTAATGGTACATGTGTTTAATCCTAGAACTCAGGAAGAAGAGAGTCTGAGGCTAGCCTGGTCTACAGCGTGAGTTCTAGGACAGCCAATACTATACAGTGAAACCCTGTCTCAGAAAACCAAAATCAAATAATCAAATAAACAAAAAAACAAATAAATAAATAAATAAATTCACAAGTCCAAGTTATAAAGAACAGCAAAGGCTTCCACCTTTGAGCTCAGCTATTTAGGAAGCTGAGGCCTGGTGAGGCGTGGTGAGGCATGGAGAGGCATGGTGAGGCA
>JADRCD010227171.1:16219-52997 GCA_019843815.1 Montemys delectorum
GATGAAGCCTAGTGAGGCATGATGAGTCATGATGAGGCCTGGTGAGGTGTGGTGAGGCATGTTGAGGCATGATGAGGCATGGTGAGGTGTGGTGAGTCATGGTGAGGCCTGGTGAGGCATGATGAGGCATGGTGAGGCATGGTGAGGCATGATGAGGCATGATGAGGCCTGGTGAGGCCTGGTGAGGCCTGGTGAGGCCTGGTGAGGCCTGGTGAGGCGTGGTGAGGCCTGGTGAGGCGTGGTGAGGCGTGGTGAGGCCTGGAGACGTTGGTGAGGCATGGTGAGGCCTGGTGAGGCATGGTGCCTGGCCAGACTGGACTCCTCCACCCACCCCCAACAATCACGCCATTTCCCTCCAGAGAACAGGATTATGTGTCAGTGCCAAGAAATACAGCAATATTATCTGCTTACCTTAACTGCTGTACAAGCTCTGGACAGCTCTGAAATCAAAGAAATTAGGTTAAAGCATTAAATTAATTAATAAAATTAAAAACATCAAAAAGTTTTATATTAATAGCACATGCTTCAAAACAAAAAGCATTAAAACCACAGAAAGCCCTTATTTCAGGACATTAAAGCTATGTGTGTACATGAAGACCATAGGCATCTTCCTCTATCACTGTCCTTCATGAGTTCTGAGACAAGGTCTCCCCTGAACCTGGACACTTGATGTTTCCCTGAAGGTAGCTGGCCAGCAAGCATCCGGGCCCTGCCCATCTCAGTCCACTAGCCCTAGCATAGCACTGCAGTTATGAACTCACCCTTTACATCGTGCTAAGGATCTGAACTCCAGTCCTCATGCATGATCTAGAGTCATTTTGCTAGCCCCTCAAAAAGCCTTTTTCTACTAGTGAACCAGGAACTTGGGGTGGGATTTTTAAAATCAGAACAAATAAAATCATTTATAAAGGGAGTCATTAGTAGTTTGTTTAAAACATTAGGATCTCTCGTCAACATCATCCCTGCAATCTATACAGAACTGCCTGGTTACACACATTTTACATCCATTTCTACTACAAGATTTTTCATATTTCTGTCATGATTATAATAATCACTCTTCTGGGAATTGTTAAGACTGTTTCTGTATTTTGAGCATCTGTTGTTCATCCCAAGCTCTAGTTTGTTAGTATGAAATGAAAAAGGTGGCTCTGGTTGGTACTTCTACTCAGCAAAGCCCTTGGTGATGTCAGAAAGACCTGTTACGCTCAATTTTATCCTAAAACTACCAGTGTGGCCCATCACATCATCTCTACAGTGGCTCACAAAAAACCCTAAAAGCCAAGCTATACCAACCCCAACGATTCATTGTTAAGTATGTTCCTAAGTAAAGCCCATAGATTCCAGTGAAATATCAACACATACCACAGGATTCTCCCCATGGTGAGCCACTTTTACATCACAAAGCTGTCCTGCAGGGTCTAACTGCACTTCCACATAGAACATATCTGACGTGATGTAACATTCAGTGCCACTGGCACTGAGATGAGAGCCCAGTCTAGCAGGAACAAATCAAAACAAAAATTAATACAAGACACATAAGAAAGCTCCCCAAAATTAGCACTGCATTGTACATTTCTGCCCACAGATAAAATTACATACCCATTCTGTCTGGCTATAGATTCCAAACGATCAGTCATTGCTGGCAAAGATGTTACTGTGAAAAGATAATTGGAGTGGGAAGAAAAGGAATTCATAAAGAATATTCCAAATAAATGAGTATATCCACCCTTCTAAAGCCATAAACATATTCAATAGTTCAGACACCTATAATCTGGAGCAAGTGTATTGAGGCTTGGCTGTGCCCCTGAAGTCAGGTAAAGGACATGGTGATAAGTGGTAAGAGGGTATTAGGATTGTGTGTGATACTTAACCTTCATTGTCAACTGGATGTAGAAGCACCACGGAGATGTACTGCTGTACGTGTCTAACTGAGGGGACCTCTGAGTATGGGTGGTTAGAACTAAGTACAAGGACGAAGGAGCAGGGGAGTCGAGTGGCACCATTCACTACTGGATCTGACATAGGCACACTGTGACCTGACACGCTGCCATGCCTCCCCACATGACAGCCTTCCACCCTCAAACTGCAAGGCAGAGTCAAACCTTCAGCCTTAAATTGTCCCAGAAAGAAAGGAAACCCAGACAAAGACAGATGTGAACACTATGGAGCCTGCACTGGTGATACATGCTTTCAATCTTAGCACTCTGGAGGCAGAGGCAGGCCTGAGTCTGAACTATGAGTTTGAGGTCAGCCTGGTCTACCGAGTGAATTCCAGGACAGCCAGGGACACATAAAGAAACTCTGACATGATAGATAGATAGATAGATAGATAGATAGATAGATAGATAGACAGACAGACAGACAGGAAGGAAGGAAGGAAGGAAGGATGGATGGATAGCTGGCTGGCTAAAGAAAAAACAAACAGAAGAATGATAGGGTCAAGTCAGGTGTGCTAGCACATACCTATGATAGCTAACACTTAGGGGTTAGAGGCAGAAGGATCAGGAGTTCAAGGTAAGCCTTAGCTTAGCTACATAGTAAAATCCTGCCTTAAAACACAAGATAAACAGAGAGACAAAAAACATGAATACCAGGCATGGCAATGCACACCTGTTATGCCAGCCCTAGACTGCATTAACATAATAATTCCCAAGACAGACTAGTCTATGAGACTTTTCAAAAAAAAAAAAGAGAGAGAGAACAGTTAATACTACTAACCTATGTTTTTTACCTACTACTTATGTGGGTCAAGGTCTCTTTAACTAAGAGAAAGCATATGAAACTAATATAAAGCCAGGCAGGCACAGGGGTGTCCCTCAACCTCTAGGCTGTTGATGCTAGAATAAGAAGGGTAAGGTTTGCCCGGAGGTAGTGGTGCACGCCTTTAATCCCAGCACTTGGGAGGCAGAGGCAGGCAAATTTCTGAGTTCGAGGCCAGCCTGGTCTACAGAGTGAGCTCCAGAACAGCCAGGGACTACACAGAGAAACCCTGTCTCAAAGAAAAAAAAAAAAAGTAGGGTAAGGTTGAGAACATAAAGGGAACCTAGGCTGTATCTTTGTTTATGTGCATTGGTGTTTTCTGCGTGTATGTCTGTGTGAAGATGCTAAATCCCTTGGAACTGGAGTTACAGACTCAAGTTCTGTCAAAGAGAGGCTGGAGTTCTTAACCACACAGTCATCCCTCCGGGCCCCCAAAGGTACATCTTAATGGTAGAACATACACCATACTTGATGCCTTGGATTCAGTTTCAAGCACATGTACTTTACATGATGTGAACTCCCCTCAGTTCAACTGGTAGCTCCCCAAAACAACAACAAAAAATTCTCACAGTACTCCTAAAAGTCAAAGATACAGGCTGGGCAGTGCTGGTACACACTTTTGATCCCAGCACTTGGCAGAGGGAGTGAGCATGAGGCCAGCCTGGTCTACAGAGTGAGTTCCAGGTCAGCCAAGGCTATACAGAGAAACCCTGTCTCTGAAAACAAAACAAAAACAAAACAACAACAAAAAAATCCAAATGAACAAACCAACAAACAAATGCAGATGGAGGCGAGGAAGCCGAGGCCCAGTAAGAGGGCATGCCTAGCACATGTGGGGTCCTGGGTTTGACTTCTGGCACCAAACAAAACAACGAGTCTATGAACAGAAGGTGCAATGCAATGGAGGACCCTGATGACACCACCCAGAGAGTGCCAGCACTAAGGAAGAGGAAGCAAAGGCGATCAGAAGGTCAAGTCATCTTTGGCTACTTAGGTGGTTTTGGCCTGCCTGGATTATATGCAGCCCTGTCTCGAATCAGGTGGGGAGTGGCTGGAAATATGACTCAGCAATTAAGAGCACTTGTTGCTCTTGCAAATGACCCAGATTAAGCTCCCAGTATGCACAGGATGGTTCCCAACCATCTATAATACCAGTTCAGGGGCTCTGACGCTCTCTTCTGACCTCCATTGTTTCTGTATTCATATAGTACACATACATATATGCAGGCAAAATATTCACACACATACAATAAATCAATCTAAACAGATTAAAAAGTAAAATAAGAAGGCAATATAGCGGGGGGGGGGGGGGGGGGGGGGGGGGGGGAGGTGGCACATGCCTTTAATCCCAGCACTTGGGAGGCAGAGGCAGGCGGATTTCTGAATTCGAGGCCAGCCTGGTCTACAGAGTGAATTCAAGGACAGCCAGGGCTATATAGAGAAACACTGTCTCGAAAAACAAACAAACAAACAAACAAAAGGTAATATAGATATAGTAATATTCCTTATGCCCTTTCCTGTATATGCCAGCCAAGTGTTGTTATTTTTATTTAAAAACAAAGGTATAGTCCTGTATTACAGCACACACCTACAATCCCAGCACTCAAGAGGATGAGATGAGGTATGAAGATCTTCAGATCAAAGGATAGCCAAGGATATTGACTTGAAATAGTAAGACCCTATCTCAAAAGCCCAAAGTAATTAATAATTAATTAATTAACTGTTTCAAGTCAGGCTTGCTGGCACATACCTTTAACCCCATGGTCCCAGGGATTGGGAGGCAGAGGCAGGCAGCTCTCTGTGAGTTTAAGGTCTACACAGTAGAGTTCCAGGCCAACCAGGGCTACAGAGTAAAACCTTGTCTCAAAAATAAATGAATTCATAATAGATGATTCAAAATGAGGTTGTTTTGAGATTGGAAGGGAGCACTGTGCCTGCAGGCCTGACAGACTGAGTTCAATAACAAAAGGTACAGTAGAAAAAACTTACTCATTAATCATTTCTAACCTCCAGGAGCTTTGTTACACATGCCCATTTGCATATGAGACACACACACACACACACACACACACACACCCCCCAAGTGCACTCCCACACATGCAAATCATAAAGCAAAGAAGTCAATAAAAAATTTACAAATTCAGGAACAAATTGAGTGCAACTCCATAAATGAAAACAAAAGCAACATCTAGTATAGAAATTAATTTCTATTTCTATTTAATTTATAAGTTGACCTTCTAACAAAAATCCTCCTTAATGTGAGCCTTAAGATCAACATATTACAAAGATATGTACAAACCTTTAAGAGCCTTCTGCAATGTCTCCAAACAGCTGACAAGATGCTGATGCCCTCCAGAACTCATGACGACCCTCTTCTCCTGTATCAAATCACAAATGAATCAAGTAAAAACATCACCCATAGCCATGCTTCAGGTAAACAGATGTCACCTTAGTAATAAAATTAAACTACATTTAGACTACACATTCTTTCTATTCTTTTGAGACAAGGTTTCTAGCCAGCCAGGGATGACCTTGAATTTCTGATCCTCCTGCCTCCACATCCTAGGAACAGTTTTCTTTTGTAGGGAGACTGTTTCCTAACACTTATTACTTGTATGCATGAGACAAAGGAATGTGGACACATGGAGGTCAGAGTAAACTGTCAAGGCACCCCACCACGTGAGTTCTACATATCAAATTCAGGCCACCACTCTTGGTAGCAAGTTCTTAGCCAGTGGACCATCCCACCAGCCCAAAATATTTAAGTTTTCTTAGGACAGGATCTGGAACTCCTCTTATGGCCTAGGATGGCCCTCTTTCTGAGACTTGAGCTGTATAGCACCAAGCCTTGAGGGCCTACAGACTCTTAACTGTTACTCTGTCCATCTACCTAAGGAAAGAAAAGTCAGTTCATATAAATGAGTGATTTATCCATACCAATTTATGACAGTAAGAAAGGTATTCTAGTATCTAAGCTAAACTTGGAGGAAAAACTTTTAAGAATCCAACTATCATAGGTGTGATGCACCTCCTACAACATCACCAAATGTGGTAGTGCATGCCTTTAATCCCACGAGGGTAATGTCTGCGAGTTTAAGACCAGACTGGTCTTACATAGTGGGTTCCAAGACAACAACCAGGGCTGAGACCCTGTCTCAAACAAAACAAAACAAATGCCTTGCAGTGGTGACTCATGCCTTAATCCCAACAATCTAGGAGGCAAAGGCAGGCAGATACCTGAGTTCTAGGCCAGTCTCGTCTAGTATAACCAGGACTATACATAGAAACCCTGTCTCAAAACAAAAACCTCACAAAATAACAAAAAATTTTGTATTGGAAAATGAACATAGGACTTCATGTATACTAGGCTAGCTCTATTTCCTCTGAGCCATATTCGTGGCCTGACGATACCACGTATAAAACAGTTTTCACCAGGAGAGGGCAGGCCTTCAATCCAGTGCTTGAGAGACAGAAGCAGGGGAATCTCTTGTGACTCTGAAGCCAGCATGGTCTACAAAGAGAGTCCCAAGACAGCCAGGACTGTTACAAGACAAACTCTGTCTTGCAAAACCCCCAAACACGGAACGCTTTCCGTCAGGCAGTGGTGGTGCACGCCTTTAATCCCAGCACTTGGGAGGCAGAGGCAGGTGGATTTCTGAGTTCGAGGCCAGCCTGGTCTACAGAGTAAGTCCAGGACAGCTAGGGCTATACAGAGAAACACTGTGTCAAAAAAACCAATAAATAGATAGATAGATAGATAGATAGATAGATAGATAGATAGATAGATAGATAGATAGATAGATGGATGTACAAGGTATGGTGGCACAAACTTTTCATCCCAGCATTTTGAAGGCAGAGCCAGGTAAATCATTGTGAGTTCAAGGCCAGCCTGAACTATACAAGAAGCTCCAAGCCAGTAAGAACAAGAGACTGTCTCAAAACAAACAAACAAACAGAACAAAAAAAAAAAGACTGGAGGTGTTGGAAAGCCATCCCACAAATAAGAGTACTTGATGTTCTGGCAGAGGACCCAAGTTTGATTCCCAGCACCCCCAAGGCCGCTCACAACAACCTGCGACTCCAGCTCCATGGGATTTAGCAGATGCCCTCTTCTGACCTCTGGGGCCTCAAGGTACAGACATGGTCCACATACATACAGAGACAAAACACCCAGACATATAAAATAAAGTTAAGTAAACCTTAAAAAAAAGGTTATGGTGGCCAAGCCTTTAATCCTAGGCAGAGGCAGGAGGATCTCTATAAATTCCAGGTCAGCCTAATCTACAAGGTGTTCTAGGACAGCCAAGTCTACACAAAGAAACTGTCTCCAAAAATTGACTAATAGGCAGACATATATGAAATAATTATTTTAAAAACCCTATTTTTATAAAAGAAGCAGGTGGGCTGGAGAGAGATGGATCAGCAATTATGAGTCCTTGCTGTTGTTCTAGAAGACCTGAATTTAGTTCTCTGCACCCACACAGGCTACACAGTAAGCCTTTGTCTTAAAGGTAAATAAATGTACTTAAAAAATATAATGGAAGCCAGGCAGTGGTGGCGCACGCCTTTAATCCCAGCACTTGGGAGGCAGAGGCAGGTGGATTTCTGAGTTTGAGGCCAGCCTGGTCTACAGAGTGAGTTCCAGGGCAGCCAGGGCTACACAGAGAAACCCTTTCTCGAAAAACCAAAAAAAGGAAAAAAAAAACAAATGTAACGGAAGACTGCTGCAAGTTTCAAACGCCAGCACCCAGCAAACTACAGAATAAAAAACAAAAACTAAAAATGCATTTTTTGAATGCAAACTAAACGAGGATGCACATGCATTTACTGACAGAATCCATAGTTTCAGAATGGAAGGCAATAGCCCAGCATGCACAAAGCCCTGACTTCAATCTCCAGCAAACAGTGATCAGTCATAGCCTTTGCTTGTAATATCAGACTCTGACGTGGAGGAAGGATATGTCGATAAAGATCATTTCAAGGTCATCCTCCATTGTCTATCTCACTTGATCCTTACAACTAAACTATTTGGAAAAGGAGCTGGAGAGATGTTCAGCAGTAGAGAACTGGTTGGTCTGGAGGACTCAGAATCGACTTCGAGCACCCACACAGGGGCTCACAACAATCTGTAACTCAAGTTCCAAGGGATCTCATGCCTCCATGGGCACCAGAACACATGGGGTACAAAGGCACATATGCAGAAAAAACACCTCCCCTCACCCCCACACACAATCAAAACAAAACTGAACAGCATCTCTTGGCTAAGCAGACTAGCATCACATGCTTCTATGAGTAAAAAAACTCACAGAGATTACAAGGACACACAGCAGCAAATGCTGCCTGCCATGGAGTGTAAAGTACAGGACTTTGGTTTTGGTTTATTCTCCCTCTGCTGCTAGTGAATGACTATGTCTTGTACATGCGAGGCAAATACTCTACCACTGAATTAATTACACCCCTTGGCTCTAAGATATAGTTCCTTATTAACAAATTTAGTTCTTTCACTAGCAATATTCTGATGATTGGCCAGATAAACGGTAAAGAAGATGCTGAAGTTGTGGGGAGGACAAAGTATTCTCATTAAAGTGTAATTTATATATAGAAAAGTTAAACACAAGAAAACCAACATACGGGGCAGTGGTGGTGCATGCCTTTGATCCCAGCACTTGAGACGCAGAGGCAGGCGGATTTCTGAGTTCAAGGCCAGCCTGGTCTACAGAGTGAGTTCCAAGACAGCCAGGACTACACAGAGAAACCCTATCTCGAAAAACCAAAAGAGAACCAACACAGAGGATCCCTGTCCTCTGACTGTGGCTGAGTGAAGTGAAGGAACACTTTGCATATAGCTAGCATGCCTTTCCAGTGCTCCACCTTCCACTTAAGTCCAAGTAACACCACACTGGGGCACCACTCAGAGAGAAGCACTACAGGGAAAGACATTAACAGTGGATGGACACCAAATGAGACCTAAGAAAAGCAAAAGCAAAACTAAAACCCAAAGACTCAACGAGACCCATTTCACACAGACCAAAGAGAAGCTGAAGAGAGCAGGGTGGTGGTACACAACTGTCACCCGAGCACCTGGGAAGCTCCGGCAGGAGGACTGCCTCAGATCCACAGCAAATTCAAGGCCAACCTAAGCTACTCAGACGACCCTGACTGAGGAGGATCATCTGATACAGGTCACCAGGTCACCTGGGAAGCTGAGGCACAAGGCTCAAAGCCTGCCTTAACTACAGAACAAATTCAATGCCAGCTGGGAAAACTGCTTCACCAAGTGAAGTTCAAAGCCAGAGAAAGATACCAAAGACTGCTTCTTAAATAGGAAAAAATATCCTGGGCTGGAGAGATGGCTCAGCAGGTAAGAGCACTGATTGTTCTTCCAGAGGTCCTGAGTTCAATTCCCAGCAACCACATGGTGGCTCACAACCATCTGTAATGGAATCTGACACCCTCTTCTGTGGTGTCTGAAGACAGCCACACTGCACCCACATACATCAAATAAATAAATAAATAAATAAATAAATAAATAATCTTAAAAAAAGAAAAAATATTATTCTGTACGGACAGTAAACACCACAGCATAAGAAACGGTCATACGGTATTTGTATTGCTAAGTGTTGTAAGGTAGAGATTGGCTTAAAGTATTCAGGAGAATGGTTATAAATATTGTACAAAGACAATGCCTTTTTGTTTGTTTGTTTGGAGACAGGGTTTCTCTGTGTAGCCTTCACTTTCCTAGAATTCACTCTGAAGATTAGGATAGCCTTGAACTCAGACAACTGCTTTCCTCTGATCTGTTAAGAGTCCTAGAATAAATCCTGTGGATATGGGAATTCAAGCTACCTCCTTCCTGAGGCTAGCCTCTGAAATCAACACCACCATGTTGTTTTGTGATGAGTAAAAGCAAGGGCACAGCATTGGAATGCGCAACCCTGGCGCAGTGGGGCTAGCTTCTTAAATAATTCTTTTTTTTTGTTTGTTTGTTTTTACAAAGAACATTTTTTTGGTTATTTCTACAAAGAACATTTTATTTATTTATTTATTTATTTACACATAGCCGAAAGTGGTATTACAGTACATAAGTTATTTACAACCGTGCAGTAATTCTTGTACCTTACCGGTACACTTAGTCACAACACTCACCATGACTTGACGCACAAGCTTAATGGTTTCACTCCAAGGTCTATTTTGGTTAAATTTTGCATGGAGTCGTTCCAAGAGGGAACTCATCTTACTCAGCTTCTCTGACTCTATAACGTAAAGCAGAAAACATCATTAGACACTCTGATATCAAGACCTTCCACAATTTCTCCTACAAAAGAAATCCCCTATATTTCACTTAGGAACTGTCAAAGTATTTTTTATATAATTTACTCCAAAACATAAAGAGAGCTAGCTAGTAAAATGATCACCCATACATTCTGTACTGGAGACACTGAAGCTGGAGGTTTGTAAATTCAAGGCTAGCCTGAGCTATATACAGTAAGACTAAGTCTCAAATGTATATACAACACACAAAGTTTTCTAATATAATTTCCAAAGAGACAGAATCTTACTCAGTTGTCCATTTTGTTGGCCTTGGAGTCTTTGGCCCCAACAATCCCCCTGCCCGAGCCTCCTGGGTCACTGTGACTACATGTACATGCTGTGTCCAGCTTAGAAGATAGCTTTAATTTTATTCTTATGCTAGGCATGGTGACAGGAGACAGAAGCAGTCACACCTTTGTGATGTCAAGACCAGTCTGGTCTGCATAATGAGACGCTGTCTTAAAACAAACAGCAACAATAGAAACCAAGGGAGGGATGGCTCAGTGGTAAAGATCACGTGCTGCTTTTCCAGAGGACCTGAGTTAGATTCTTAGCATCCACATGGCAGCTCACAAACATCTCCAAGGGATCTGACGCCCTCTTCAGGTTTCCACAGGCACACATGCGATACATAGACATACAATCAAGCAAACCATCATGTAAGTCCAATCCCAGGGGATATGCTGGCCTCTTCTGGCCTCTGAGGGCACTAGGCATGTACTTGGTACACAGAAATCCAGGGAGACAAAACCACCACGCACATGAGATATGTATTCTTTATTTAAAAAAAAAAAAAAAGATTTATGCTATGTATGCATTTTTGAGGTTTTTTGTTGTTGCTGTTTTTTTGTTTGTTTGACTCATGTATGTGTGGCATGTCTGTGCAGTGCTCATGGAGGCCAGAAGGCGGCACCAAGACTCCTGAAACTAAAGTTACAAATGCTTGTGAGCTGCTATGTGGACATGTGTTTTCTGGGAACCAAACCTGAACCTATGGCAAAAGCATAAGGCTCTTAACCACTCAGCTACATCTCCAGTCCCCTCCCTGCTCTTTTTCTTCCATTTGAGACTGTCTCTCAAAACCCAGCATGACCTTGAGGGCTGATGGCTCCAAGAGTAGAGGCACCCCACAGGAAACATGAGAGCCTGAGTTCATGCCCCAGAGCCCGCCCACAGTGGATATGGTAGATACCCCGCCTCCAAATAAAGAAATGTGAGGGGTGATCTCCTCATGCTCCTACGTCTACTCTACAGTGCTAAGATTATAAAATGGGTCCCCTCCCAGGCTTGAGTTACAGTCAGCCTCTTGTCTCCTCAGCCCTTTTGGGGTGGGGCTGAAGCAGAGCTTCTCTGGCTGTCCTGTCTCTGTAGGCCTGGCTGACTTTACACTCAGGGTCCGCCTGCCTGTCTGTTAGGTGCTAGGACTAAAGGCAGGAGACTTCACTAGCTGGCTCTTCCCGTGTTTGTTTTTAAACCAGGGTCTCTCACTGAGTAGGCTCCTGAGTGAGTGAGTGAGTGAGTGAGTGCGCTCCACAGGTCTGCCTGCTGGGGATCAGACTCAGGCCTGTTTCCATGTTTGCACAGGAAGCATTTCAGCAACTGACTGAGTTTTCCCTGCAGCCTTTTTTTTTTTTTTTTCTTGAACAAGGTCTCACGTAGCTAAATCAGCCTGAACTTGCTGAGAAGGAAAGGGCAGTCGCAAAGTCCCGCCCCTCCTGCCTCTCTAACTAACTTCTCTAACTTCTAAGAGGTGAGATTACAGGCAGGCAATGTCCAGCTTCTGTTCAAACTTTCATTGAAACAAACAAAAAACTTGAAATTACATATGCATGCAACACTCTGAAGGATATACTTGGAGCACAATTTGAACAAGACATTATTAAAATTAGTTTTCAGTATGAAAGCACTGACTTCATTAATTTTTGTTGCTTTCTCCCTTTTTCCTTTTGTCTTAGTGCTGGGGATTGAACCTGTGGACAAGAAGACCTTACTCTACCCACTGCTCTACACCCACAGCCTCTAAATTATTTTTAAATTAACATACAAAGCAATGGGTATCATTTTGGCATTCTTTTTTTTTCAAAGATTTACTTATTTATTATATGTAAGTAGACTGTAGCTGTCCTCCAACACCCCAGAAGAAGGCATCCGATCTCATTACAGATGGTTGTGAGCCACCATGTGGTTGCTGGGATTTAAACTCAGGACATTCAGAAGAGCAGCCAGTGCTCTTAACCGCTGAGCCATCTCTCCAGCCCCCGTCTTGGCATTCTTATACACATAGGCATTCATTATACTTGGTCTAAGTCCTCTCCCTCTGACAGCCACCCCTGCCCCAACTTCCAAACAGCCAAGCTTCTCACTTCATTTCATAGTTCACTAACCTTTCTATCCTGAAGACCTCCTTTGTTCCCACACAGCCCCCATATTTTCACAACCAGCACACACCAACATATACTTTAAGTCGGGAGAAAATGTGGTATTTGTCTAAATAAGGCTTGTTCTGAGTATCATCCTCCTTCCTACAAATGTTTGGATCAGCCAGACCGTGTGAGTTAAGGTCGTGAGGGGAGAATCTAAAGCAAGAACCAAACTCTTCGCTGGTCTCAATGTGAGCAAGCCCAGTCCTTGGGAGGCGGAGGCAGGACGACCTTGTCTCCAAAGATAACAAAAAGGATTCTATCCCTTCCCTTTTCTTCCCTCCACTGGGAAATTGGTTGGGGGACTGTCCCTACCAGTTTATAGTTCTGAACACCTCTCTCCCAAGCTTTAAAGCCACCAGTCAAGCACAATTCAAAGAGCAGTTTGCAAAGGCCCAGCACAGTCTTTGAACACCACAACATTCCAAGAAACTGCTAGCTTTTACTATTATAAAGACCGAACCTAGTCACTCAGGCTAAAAACACCCTCCATTACTCTGACACACTGTTCTAATGCCATCTTCAGCGATCTCTCCTGGAACAAAGCATCAGAAAGTTTCCGTTTCACTCTCCTCGTGTCCCACCAGGTTAAGCTGAAAGTATCCCGAGGCTCAACTTCTCGTCCCTGGCCCTGCAGAAACCCTTTCCCAGGGGGCGGGGGACGGGGGTGGGGGAAGCAGCGCCTCGGAGTAGGAGCCCCGACATCAGTAAGGACCGGTCCGGATCTATACGGCGCATTCCACCGGGATCCAGCTCCCTGCCGCGGCCCTGGAGGGGCGTGGGTCCCCACCCCCTCTCACCGATTGGCTGCCGACGGTTGCGTCCCGCCCCTTCCCCCCCACCCCCTAGTCACTCACCCTCGGTTTCCCCCTGAGCCTTCATCCTCGCGGCGGTGAGGTCTCGGGTCCGCCACAAGCCCGGGAGCCTTTCCCCAGCACTAAGAGGGGAACCAAGTTAGCCTGGGCTCCGGGGAAGCAGCGCACCAGCGGCCCCCACGCTTCCGGAGAAGGCTCAGTCTGAAGTCCCCGGCGGCAAGAAGAGAAGGGTGCTCGCGGCCGCCGCCATCTTCCCCAACGGAACTTCCCAAAGATCGCGAGATTAATCGCGTCCCTGCGAGACAGAGGAAGAGGGAACAGCGCCGAAATCTCGCGGAAATTGGCCGGTTCGTCCTTCCCGCACGACTCCGAGCAGGCCTGCCTCGGATTGGCTCGGTCTTCACACCTTTGCGTCTCAGGGCGTGTGCCCAGAGTTGACGTCTCTATGAAACTTTACGTTGGCATCTCGACAGTTACACAATTTGTAAATTAAAAGCGTTAGCTCTTTGGGCCGGCCGGTGGTGGTGCAAGCCTTTTATCCCTACCTCGATAAGGAAGGTGGATCTCGTGAGTTCGAGGCCAGCCTGGTCTACAGCGTGAGTTCCAGGACAGCCAGGGCTACACAGAGAAACCCTGTCTCAAACAAAACAAAACGTCAGCCCTTTGAACACCCGGAAAAGTGGCACATTCCTATAATCCCAGTGAGGAAGGGGGATCGCAAATGCATAGCCAGTTCGAGCTGCCTAGTGAAAACCTGTCCTTACAAAATAATCTCTCCTGGGAGTTTTTCAATGAGTTTTAGACTCAGGAACGTTTTGTCAAAGACAGTAAGATTTGCCTGAAGGTGGTGTGCGCCTTTAACCCCAGCGCTGGGAAGAAAGAGGCAGGTGCATCTGTGTATGAGGCCAGCCTGGTCTACAGGGTTTCTGGACAGCCA
Organism: Montemys delectorum; assembly: GCA_019843815.1. Taxonomy (NCBI): domain Eukaryota; kingdom Metazoa; phylum Chordata; class Mammalia; order Rodentia; family Muridae; genus Montemys; species Montemys delectorum. The sequence continues at coordinate 30,463 of JADRCD010227171.1, forward strand.
AGGCTGCATAGAGAAACCCTGCCTGGAGAAAACAAAACAAAACAAAATCAAAAACAAATAAGATTTGTAAGATGACAAGACATGTAACTCACCAGTAGCTTATACGCTTAGTGTGCCTGAAGTCCTGGGTTTAATTCCTAGAGAAAGTGGGAAGGTGAAATTTTCTGAAGAACCAGCAGCAGTTATGTTGTTTAAGAAAAAAGGAAGGAAGGGAGGGAAAGAGGGAGGGAGGAAGGAAAAATGCTGGTGGTACCGGGGTAAATCAGTTGGCTGCTTGCTTTGCATGCAGAAATTCTGGGGTTGATCCCTAGCACAACATAAACCAAGTTTGGTGGGCCTATCCCTGTGTGATGATTTGTTTATGCTATGCTCAGGGAGTGGCACTATTAGAAGGTGTGGCCTTGTTGGGGTAGGTGTGTCACAGTGGGGATGGGCTTAAATACCCTCATCCTAGCTGCCTGGAAGCCAGTCATCCACTGCAGCCCTCAGGTGAAGATGTAGAACTCTCAGCTCCTCCAGCACCATGCCTGCCTGGATGCTTCCATGTTCCTGCCTTGATGATAATGGGCTGAACCTCTGAACCTGTAAGCCAGCCCCAATTAAATGTTGTCCTTATAAGAGTTGCCTTGGCCATGGTGTTTCTTCACAGCAGTAAAACACTTAAGACACCCTGTAATTCGTCTACCTTAGAGAAGTTAAGAAAATGAGAAGTTCAAGGTCATCCACAGATTCATTGCAAGTCAAAACCTGCCTGAGCTACAAGAAGGTTCCCCCCCCCAAAAAAAAAAAATTGGTAGCAGGCTGTCAAGATAGGAGAGTGAGTAAGTTAAGGCACCTGCTGCCAAGTGACCTGAATTCCATTCCTGGAACATACTAGGTGAGAGCTGAGAACTTGCTCCTGACAGCAGTTTTCCTCTGACAGCCACACATGTGCCATACCACAGAAACTCAAAAGTAAAGAAGACAGACTTTTAAAATAAGTATCCCTTGGCTACATAGACAGTTCAAGGCCAGCATGGAATATGTGAGACCCTATCTCAAAAAAAAAAAAAAGCGGGGGAGATGTAAGGTTGCTAGAGAGATAGCTCACTGCTTAAAAGCCAATGCTCATGAAGAGGACCTGGGGTTTGATTTCCAGCACCTACAAGCCAGCTTACAGCCATCCCATAACTCCAGGTCTAGGGAATCCAACACACTCTTCTGACCTCTGTTGGCGCAGCCTGGGTTCACAAGCATTCTGGAAGGCAAAAGGCTTACACATATAAAATAAATTTTAAGCGAGCAAGGGGGGCCAGAGCAAGTGGGGGCTGCCAGAGGTCCTGAGTTCAATTCCCAGCAGCCACACACATGATAGCTCATGACCATCTATACAGCTACAGTGTACTCATACACATTAAATAAAATAAATCTTTGGGTTTTTTTAAAAGATTTATTTATTTATTATATGTAATTACACTGTAGCTGTCTTCAGACACTCCAGAAGAGGGGGTCAGATCTCATTAGGGATGGTTGTAAGCCATGATGTGGTTGCTGGGATTTGAACTCAGGACCTTTGGAAGGGCAGTCAGTGCTCTTAACAACTGAGTCATCTCTCTAGCCCCAATAAAATAAATCTTAAAATAAAATAAAATAAATTTTAAAAATTATTTAAAGATAGAAGAAAAAAGTAGTGCTATATCACATTTTTTTAATTTTGTTTTTATTTTTGTTTTTTCGGTTTTGTTTTTTTGTTTTTTTCGAGACAGGGTTTCTCTGTATACCCCTGGGTGTCCTGGAACTCACTCTGTAGACCAGGCTGGCCTTGAACTCAGAAATCTGCCTGCCTCTGGCTCCCAAGTGCTGGGATTAAAGGCATACGCCACCACTGCCTGACTTTTTTAATTTTTATTTTGGGGGTGTGTGATTGTGTGTGTGTGTGTTTGTGTGTGTGTATGTTTTTACTGTTTACAATGTCTCCCCTTCTAGACTGAATTAGCAATGTATCTTATGCAACTGTGTATTTGTGTGCTGGTGCCTCATACATAGTAGTTGCTTTAAGAACAATTTCACACACACACAAAGATGATTTTTGGAAAGCAGTATCCTAGTTTACCATGTTGAGCTTGGCTTTGTACAGAAATTAAGTCATAATTTTTCCCATTTGTACAGAGGTCATACACAATTTATGTAAATAAGTAAGGGTTTACCTAAGTCAAGCACAGAAACTATTAAAGTTTTATCTAAAATTCTTAAAAAGAGGATACCAGTATTTTAGGGTTTTCTTGTTGTTTGTCCTCTTGGTTTTGAGACAAGGCTCAAGTAGCTCTGGCTGCTATAGGACTGGATGCATGATCAGACTGGCCTTGACTTCACAAAGGCCCCCGAGCTTACTCATCCTGCATGAGGCTCAGCACCACCTGCCTACACTCAGGTGCTGGTGCTTTGTACATACCCTGGAAGTGAGTCTAACCCACTTAATTCATTTTTATAAATGTTATAAGTATATATAGGATTTTAAATTGAGAACATTTCTTTCCAGTCAACACATCTGATTCTACTGTGTATCATTCATTTTATAACACCAGTGAGAACACACAGCGTAACTTGTTATGTACAATATGAATCACAAAAATGTCTTCAATCTCTTTTTTGTTTTGTTTTGTTTTTGAGACAGGGTTTCTCTGTGTAGCCCTGGCTGTCCTGGAACTTGCTCTGTAGACCAGGCTTGCCTCGAACTCAGAAATCTGCCTGCCTCTGCCTCCCAAGTGCTGGGATTAAAGGCATACGCCACCCCCGCCCAGTGTCTTCAATGTCTTGATACATCTTCACAAACACAATTTCTGTAAATCTGAGATGTTCATGGCCTCTGGAAGCAACTAGAATAAACCTCAGCAGTGATATCAGTGAAGTGAAAGGTCTTGATCTTGGTGTAGTTCATTTGTTTGCCCTTTCTTTCTTTCTTTCTTTCTTTCTTTCTTTCTTTCTTTCTTTCTTTCGAGACATGGTTTCTTTGTGTTCCCCTGCCTGTCCTGGATCTTGCTCTGTAGATAAGGCTGGCTTCAAACTAAGGGATCCTCCTGCCTCTGCCTAGAGTGCTGGGATTAAAGGGTTTCCCACTGCTGCCTAGTCATACTTTCTTTTCTTTTTTTTTGGTTTTTTGAGACAGGGTTTCTCTGTATAGCCCGGGCTGTCCTGGAGCTCACTTTGTAGACCAGGCTGGCCTTGAACTCAGAAATCTGCCTGCCTCTGCCTCCTAAGTGCTGGGATTAAAGGCCACCACCGCCCAGCTGTGTCATACTTTCAATCCCAGCACTATGGAGACAGAGGTAGGCAGGTTTGTGACATAGAGGCCAGCATGTCTACATACCAAGTTTTCTACTAGCCAGGTTCATGTAGAGACCTGGTCTCAAAAAAAAAAAAATTTTTTTTAATGTATATGAGTGCTCTATCTGCATGTATACCTACATGCCAGACAGGGTATCATATCACATTATAGATGATTTTGAGTCACCATGCCATTGCTAATTGAACTCAAAACCTCTGGAAGAGCACCCAGTGTTCTTAACCACTGGGCTCTCTATCTCTGCAGTCCTCAAAAAAAAAAATTTTTTTTTTTTAAATGCTATTCAGGCTTTTAGTCCCAGCACTGCTGAGGCAGAGGCAGGGAGGAGATTCAAGGCCAGACTAGTTCCAGGACAGTCAGTGCTACATACTGACTGTCCCAAGCACACTAAGAACGTTTCCAGATATTTACAAAGATCTCTTCTTACTAAATGTGTACGGCTGGTCCTGCTTTTGTGAACCATGCTGTCTGTTAGGATGGCTGTGGAGACTGTTTGAATAGCCTTTGGTTGGTTGGTTGGTTGGTTGGTTGGAAGCAGCTCACCAAATCTGGGAACCAGACGCACACTGCACAGCCTGTAGGCATCTTAACGTGCTATCGAGTGTCCTTTGCAGGAGCCTCAGTCGCCTCGGTCTGTCTAAACCTCTTCCAGGCAGCTAAGGTGGTCTCTGCTTCTTGTAGCTCAGAGTCTTCGCAGCTTACCGCTCTTAGTGGCTTGTCTTGTCTGAGAGCGACTGTCAGCCGCTTGGCTTGTTTACTCTTGACAGGAAGGGGTATAGAGAACCTGGTCAGTTTCAGGGACTTTCTGAAAGCTGTTTTGAGTCATCCACCTTCATGCTTAAGGAAATTCTCTGCAGGACAGGAGTATGTTGTGGTAGTAGTCCCCCTCCCTCCACCTCCAGGGTTTCTCCTTGCAGCCCTAGCTGTCCTGAGGTTCAATGAAGCTAGCCTCTAACTCAGAGATCCTCCTGCCTCTACTATTTATGCTTAGCAGGACCCCTAAGAATGTGAGGTATTCACCAGAGAAGACCATTACTTCTTCATTGTCATCATCAGAGAAGGTGACAGTGGGTTATGAAAAAGTGTTCTGTTGCTAAACATTTTTTAAAGCTACCTCTAGCAACTGGCACCTATTTATTATACATTGATTTTTTTTTAAATTTTTATAAACTTTTTCTAATATCTGGGGCCGACTGGGTGGCAAAGTAAATATTTTCTAGCAGCTGTCTTTAATCCTTTAAAAAGGACCTAGCAGGGGGCTGGTGAGATGGCTCAGTGGGTAAGGGCACTGACTGCTCTTCTGAAGGTCCTGAGTTTGGATCCCAGCAACCACATGGTGGCTCACAACCACCCGTAATGAGATCTGATGCCTTCTTCTGGTGCGACTGAATACAGCCACAGTGAATTAAGCCAGAGGGAGCATGGCAGGAGCAAGCTAGCAGGCAGAGGTCCTGGGTCCAAATCCCAGCAGCCACACACTTGATGGCTCACAGCCATCTGTACAGCTACAGTGTACTCATACACATAAAATAAAAAAAGACCTAGCAAACGTTGTGTAAAGTCTTCTTCAGTGTTGGGCAGAAGGGAAAAATCCTTTCTGACCAGGCTGTTATCTGGTAATACCCCTCCCAGTCCAGGGGCAGTTTTTTCCACTTTTTTTTCAGAGTGGTGGGTTTTGAGTTTTTCAATTATATATTTCATTAGTTAATAAGTAAACATGAATCATGTAAGACAGAGAGGTGTGGAATTTTCTCTTTTCCTTCAGGCTCAGACCAGGGGAACTTTACCCCTCCCCCAGAGCTGCTTAGAGCAGGCACAGAGCTGAGGGAGCGCTCACCTGGGAAAACTATTTGCCCTGCCTGTTTTTATGCACCTGAAAATACTGAAGCAAACCTTTCAAAGGAGTGAAGTGTTTACAAACAGAATTGCCCATAGTTTAACACTCTGGATCTCAAGTCACAATGACAAGTAAGAGACTGATGAACAAAGATTGAGACAGAAGGACTAAAACAATAATGAAACAAAGCAGGGGTAGCCACCACATACTGCACTCCTACACTTGAACAGAGGGATCAGTGATGTCACCTAGATCCCAGACACTTGGGTCAGCAGCCCCATTCTGCCACTCCTACGTAACAAACAGAAAGCGTCAACCAGACTTGCCCTTGGAGGTGAGACACTAGACTTTCTAATTCGCTTCCTTGTGGGGTGGAGGTGCCAGACCCTCTGAAGTGTTGAGCATTGCTTGATCAAAGTGAAGTCTGGGACCTAGAACATTTCATGTGATATACCCCTTAGGCGTTCTCTGACCTTATTCCACAGGGCTCTAAGACTCTGTTGGGCCATGAAACTTCACGAACTTCAAAAGACCACCACAGAGCGTTAGGGTTTCTTTATTCAACCTCGGAGCTCGGGCTCCTTGCCAACCCTGACCCAGCAGGAAGGTGAAGCCCTAAGCCTAGTTTCAGGCAAGCATTTACAGAGGCAAGAAGGGGGTATCTAGCCTGATACACATCTGATTGGGGGGCCATGATGGCCTTTAACATAATGACTGGTGCTGGGAGCCAAACCATAAACCTAACTCCTGTTTTCCTCGGATTGGTGGTTGTTGGGAAGTGAAGTGCTTGTAACCTGGAGGAGCAGATTTGTTGGGGAGTAACCTGGAAACTGGTGCTAGATGCAGGTTTTGTTGGGGGATAGCCTGGAAACTGGTGCTAGGTGCCAGCCTGTTAGTTAACTTGAGTTCAACCTTGGGTTAAGCTCTCTAGGATGGAGTGTGAACCCAGAAGATCTGCTCTCTCAGCTCCCAGTGTCTGGAGCTCTGGTGTCTGGGACTCCATTGGGACCTACAGAAATGTTGTGGGGCATTCACAAGAGAAGACTGCTCAAACATGGTCCTTAAACAAATAGAAAGTCTTTATTAGCTGGTCAGCAACTACACTGGATGCTCGGGATCCCAGGGTAGCTCTGAGCCTTTCTCAGGGTGAGGTTTTTTTTTTTTTTTTCTTGTTTTTTTCGAGACAGGGTTTCTCTGTGTAGTCCTGGCTGTCCTGGAACTCACTCTGTAGACCAGGCTGGCCTTGAACTCAGAAATCTGCCTGCCTCTGCCTCCCAAGTGCTGGGATTAAAGGGGTGCGCCACCACCACCCAGCTCAGGGTAAGCTTTTAAGCATAAAAACTGTGTCCTAGGTTGACATACTTCAGTTAACAATAGTTAGCCAGAAGCAGAAGTACAGAAGATATAAAGCAAGGCTAGGACATTTAGAGATTGTCTCAAAACTATAGACTTTGATGAATTAAGTCTTTGTTTTTATTTTTGGCAATTTGAATGGCATTTCCAACATGTGAATTGTGCTAAGGTCTGGGGTTTTGTTACATTAGCATATCAGATATCCAGGTATATGTTGGGATAAGTTGTCAGAGTTGCTAGATAGAATTTGGAAATCTAATTTGAGTTTCACGTCGATCTTTTTTTTTTTTTTTTTGGCAGGGTCTCCTATAGCCAATGCTAGCCCTGAGTTCTGAATCTGCCTTCATCTCCTAAGTGCTGGGAAACAGGGATATGCAGCAAATTCAGCTTGACTATTTTGAACATAATAGTACATCCTAGATGTTTCATAAATGATATATGAATCTAAGCTGGGCTTGGCAGCCTACAGTCCCAGTGTCTGGGAGGCAGAGGCAGGTGGATCTCTTTGAGTTCGAGACTACTTTGTTCAATAAGGTCTCCTGGTTTCCAGGCCCTTGGTTCTTTTAGCTCCACCTCTTACTTCCCTGCCCTCCTCTCCTGGCCAGGTTCACTGTGGACTCTCCCTCTGCCCATGCTCTCCCTTATATCTAAAGTAAAATCTCAGCCTGGCAGTGGTAGCACATGCCTTTAATGCCAGCACTTGGGAGGCAGAGGCAGGCAGATTTCTGAGTTCGAGGCCAGCCTGGTCTACAGAGTGAGTTCCAGGACAGCCAGGACTACACGGAGAAACCCTGTCTCAAAAAAAAAAAAAAAAAAAAAATCTCAACGGATTAGAGTCCAGAGAGAACATGACCAGCAGACTGAACTGGGCCATGTGAAGAGGAGAGGAGGGGAGAGGGATAAGCCAGAAACCAAGAGGCCAGGAGAATAGGAACCAAGAGTGGGCGGCCATGAGGCAAAGAGATGAACTTCGTCACTAAAATGGCAGGGTTATTCAGTGAAGAACAGCTGGGGAAAGGCAGTGAGGCTCAGGAGTTGGAGAGGGTGGGGATAGGGGGCAGGGTGCAAAGGGCTGAGGAGCCAGACAATGACACAGGCAGGGACTGAGGGAGACCCTTTCACACCTTAAATAGTCAAATAGGCACCTGATGAGTCATTTGTCCAGGGGTTGGAGACCGAACACTTTCTCCTGGAAACTTTCTACACAAATGAACAGGAACTTGTATCCTAACTGTAGCTATAGGAAAATATACAGTTTACAAAGGTTATAAGTCTCTGAGTTTGAGGCCAGCTTGAGTAATATGGGAGCTAGTCTTTTTTTTTGTTTTATTTTTTGTTTTTTGTTTTTTTGTTTTTTGTTTTTTTTGAGACAGGGTTTCTTTGTATAGCTCTGGCTGTCCTGGAACTTACTCTGTAGACCAAGCTGGCCTCTCTGCCTGCCTCTGCCTCCCAAGTGCTGGGATTAAAGGTGTGTGCCACCGCCGCCCGGCTGGGATCTAGTCTAAAAATAAAAAAATGAGCTGGTTATGGTGGCACAAACTAATACTAGCACTTGGGAGGCAGAGGCAGGCAAATCTCTGTAGTTCTAGGCCAACCTAGTCTACATATTGAACTCCAGGCTAGCCAAGGTCACAAAAGACAGACCAGTTCTCAAAAACAGAAACATTTAAAAGGCACACTAGGAAGAAGGATACATGCTTAACATCACTGGAATAGAAAATTATTCAAGGTATACACAAAGAGTATGTTGCCTGGCTTAGTGGTACACACCTGTTATTTTAGCATAAGGGAGATGGAAGCAAGAATCAGGAGCCCCAGCCTTTAACCCCAGCGCTTGGGAGGCAGAGGCAGGCGATTTCTGAGCAAGGCCAGCCTGGTCTACAGAGTGAGCTCCAGGACAGCCAGGGCTACACAGAGAAACCCTGTCTCGAAAAACAAAAAACAAAAAACAAAAAAAAAAAAACAATCAGGAGCCTCAAGACCACAGACGATACCTACTAATCTCCAGGCCTCCTTAGAGACATTGAGATACTTTCTGAAAATCAAAACAAACTAAAGCCCAGAGAGGTCTTCAACATCAGCACTGGGGAGGCAGAGGAGGTGCATCTCTGAGTTCCTGTACCATTTCAGGGGCCCTAAGAAATTCTAAACCTAAGGGAATAACATAGTCCTGCTGACTCACACCTGCAATCCCAGTTACTTTTGGAGAGTAAAAGAGGGCTACCACACTGGTCAGCTTTAGCTCGGGTGAGCTTCAGGTCAGACTGAGTTACAGAGATGCTGACTCAAAAATGGCACCCTACCACCAAAAACCTAAGTTGTTGTTACTATTATTATTGTTATTATTATTTTGGTTTTTCAAGACAGGGTTTCTCTGTGTAGCCCTGGCTGTCCTGGAACTCACTCTGTAGACCAGGCTGGCCTCGAACTAAGAAATCCACCTGCCTCTGCCTCCCAAGTGCGTGTACCACCACGTCCAGCCAAGTTATTATTTTCATTTGTGTGTGGAAGTAGGTATTGTAACCTTAATTCAATTTCCTGTCTGTATAACCTTTTTAAATTTTTTAATGGTTTATTTATTTTTGTTGTATGTGCACAGGTGTTTGGCCTACTTGCATTATCTGTGGGTGTTGGATCCCTGGAGCTGGAGTTGTGAGCTCCAACATGGATGATGGGAATTGAACGTGGGTCCTCGGGAAGAACAACCATCCAGTCCTTTTAACTGCTGAGCCATCTCCAAGGCCCTGGATGTCCCACGCCCCAGGCCTGTTAAGTTCCTATCTGCTTAATCTAAATAGCAACTTTCTGACCTGCCCTGTAGGGAATCTGTTAGGCCAGGGATTGTTATCACAGAACTCTGGTGGCCTACCTACCCTGGGGTCCCGCAGACCAAGCAATCGAAGCACGCCTGGAACCACTGATGAACGTGAGGTCCAGGCTAGCTGGAGACCTTCTCTAAGAGAGTAGGCGAAGCCGGGCAGTGGTGGTGCATGCCTTTAATCCCAGCACTTGGGAGGCAGGCGAGTTCGAGGCCAGCCTGGTCTACAGAGTGAGTTCCAGGACAGCCATGGCTACACAGATAAACCCTGTCTCAGAAAAACCAAAACCAAAACCAAACAAAAAAAACTTCTGAGACAATTTACAACTGGCACTTCCTGAAGGTAGTAGTGCACACATGCCCAGACCCGTTTTTTTTTTTTTTTTCCTGGAGTCTCATTGTCTTCTCTGTTTGTAGAAACTGCACGTTTGCTATGTTAAGACATCCCAGCAATAGAGAAAAGGCTGAGGCCGAATAGGCACAGTTGGGAGTCCAGCCTGGATCACAGGGAACCCGCTGCAGCAGTCGGGACATTTTACTAACTAGCTTCTCTGAGTCTGGGACTCTTCGCCTGTGCATCCGCAATGGAGGGTAGTGTCCCGTGGGGGTGCGGGCAGAGAACATGAGTGCAAAACGCCTCAACTGAGTAAATGCCATAGCATAGCAGCAAGCTTTGTTTAAACATTCAGACTGGAAGCAGGGCGGTGGTGGTGCGTAGCCCATGCCCTTCATCCCAGCAGCAGTCGGGAGGCAGAGGCAGGAGGATCGCTGCGTTCGAGGCCAGCCTGGTCTACACGTCCAGGACAGCCAAGGCTACACAGCGAAACCCTGACTCAGAACCCAAAACCAACCAACTTAAAAACCTCAATATCCAGACTTGCGCTGTAACGTCCCCAACGCTCACCTGTCCCTTCCCTTGTTTTTAAAAAGCCTATTAATCGAAAGACTTCTTACAAGCTGTGCTGAGACCCCCCCCCCCATCCCCACCGGAACCAGGGTCTACTTCCTCCAAGAGTTTACCAGCTAGTGTTTAAATTTTAAAGGTAACCTCCGCAACTTCCGCTGCTCTAAAGCTCCCCTAAGCGGGTGGTGGTGTGTGGGGAAAGTTGCAAGTTTTATCGCGAGAGTCTAACGGGCTGCGTTTGCGGCTTGGCCCCTGTTCTCGCGTTTTCTGGTGAAGTAATGGGTCGAGGTGGGGTGGGGGGGGGGGGGCCGGGGGGGGGGGGGGGCGGGGAGAAGGAAGGAAGCGCGAAGTCTCGCGGGAGCCCGGCGCACTCTCGCGATACTTCCGGGGCCCGCCCCTCCCCCTCCTCCCCCCCCCCAAGTGCCGTTTCGGTTTAATCTAGTGTGTGACTGAGTCTGTGCGAGGGAGCGAAATGTGTGTGTGAAGGGGTCCGGGGGGGGGGGGGGCGAGGCGGAGGCTAGAAACGGGGCTCGCCTCGCTCGGGCGCGAGGGACAAAGCGGGGGCGGGGACGCTGAGGCAGCCGAGGCCGCGGAGGCCTGGCGGCAGGAGGCCGCCCCGAGCCGGGCTCCAGAGCCGCCGTCGGCCCCACCAGGCTCGGGCGGACGGCTTCCGACTTCCTCCACCGCCCCGGCACGCGGGCCCGAAGACCGGCTCGGCGCGGTGGGCGGCCGTGAGGGGCAGCCTCGAGCGGCGCCCGGCGTGCGGCGAGCCAGCGCGGAGGAGGAGGCACGCTCGGTTCCTCGCCTCTCTCCTTCACCCCCACCCCATGTAGGAGGGGGCTGAGGCGGCGAGCGGGAGGAGGAGGAGCCTGGCCTGCGGCCCCGTCCCTCCCCACCCCCCTTCTCGGGGCTCTCCGGTGGGCGTGGAGTCGGGGCTGGGGGGAGGGCGGGGATTCTCGGAGCGCCGGGGAACTTTTTCCCCCCTTCTTCAGGCCCGGGGAAAGGGAATGCCCAATTCCGAGAGACATGGGGGCAAGAAGGACGGGAGCGGAGGGGCTTCGGGAACTTCGCAGCCGTCGTCGGGAGGCGGCAGCTCCAACAGCAGGGAGCGTCACCGCCTGGTGTCGAAGCACAAGCGGCACAAGTCCAAGCACTCCAAAGACGCGGGCTTGGTGACCCCCGAGGCGGCATCTTTGGGGACGATCATCAAACCCTTGGTGGAGTACGATGACATCAGCTCCGACTCGGACACCTTCTCGGATGACACGGCCTTCAAATCCGACCGCAGGGAGAACGAGGAACGTCGCGGAGCGGACCGGGGCGACCGCCTGCACCGCCACCGCCACCACCAGCACCGGCGGTCCCGAGACGTGCTGAGAACCAAGCAGACCGACAAAGAGAAGAATCAGGAAGTCTCCAAATCTGGGGCCACGAAGGACCGGATGTCAGGGAGTTCCAAACGTTCCGTCGACGGGAATGACGAGTATGGGAAGGCGCCCCTGGCCAAAGGCAGCAGCAAGGAGTCCAGGTCGTCCAAAATGCACAAGGAGAAGACCCGGAAGGAACGCGAGCTGAAGTCTGGACACAAGGACCGGAGTAAAAGTCATCGGAAAAGGGAAACACCCAAAAGTTACAAAACTGTGGACAGCCCTAAACGGAGATCCAGGAGCCCCCATAGGAAATGGTCCGACAGTTCCAAGCAAGATGACAGCCCTTCTGGAGCTTCTTACGGCCAAGACTACGATCTCAGCCCCCCACGGTCTCATACTTCTAGCAATTATGACTCCTACAAGAAGAGCCCTGGGAGCACCTCAAGAAGGCAGTCAATCAGCCCGCCTTACAAAGAGCCTTCTGCTTACCAGTCCAGCACTCGGTCCCCCAGCCCCTACAGCCGACGACAGAGGTCTGGGAGTCCCTACAGCCGGAGACGGTCCTCCAGCTACGAAAGGAGCGGCTCTTACAGCGGGAGGTCGCCCAGCCCCTATGGCCGCAGGCGATCCAGCAGCCCTTTCTTGAGCAAGAGGTCTCTGAGTCGGAGTCCAATCCCCAGGTGAGCTGTTGTCTGTCCGTCCTAAGGGAGGGTGGGTTGGGAGGAATTGACGATTAGTCTTTAACTTTTTGTTAAAGCTTGCCGTGCTCATCTTTGACTAGTCATTTAGGTAAGTCTGCCTTTCCCCTCACCCAGTTTCGAAGTAAACATTCCAAGTGCCTCCAACTACTCAAGCAAGGTAGGTAGGTACTTTTCTATAATGGAGAACTTTCAGCTGTGAGAACTTGCTTCTGCCTAGGGAGTGCATAGTCTCTAGAACTCGTGTAACTATTTGTTGCTTTGTCTTAAAATTTTGTTAAGTCATATTGGTACCAGCTCTTAAACTTTATGGAGCTCACAAGCAATTAAGAAATTACAAATTTTCATTTCTACTCTTTGCATAAGTTATCCTAACCAATTTTGTCTACCATGTTCCCAACTCTGTAGTTATCACTGATTTTTGTTTTTTTCCGAGACAGAGGAGACAGAGTTTCTCTGTATAGCCCTGGCTGTCCTGGAACTCACTCTGTAGACCTTGAACTCAGAAATCCGCCTGCCTCTGCCTCTCAAGTGCTGGGATTAAAGGCGTGGGCTACTACTGCCTGGCGAGAGTACTTAGCAAAAAGTGGTTGAGTTTTATTTACAGCACCACTGTTGACCACTTACTTAGTGTTGAAACACTAGTAGATTTCAAAATTTTCCTTGAAATACGTGCTTTCTATTTTTGTAAGAAATATGTGTTAATTTCAAATTATCTTTGAAAAAATTGTGTTCTTGTCTCATGTACAGACCCACAAAGACAAAACAGGAGCTGTATATTTGATACTCATACATTTGATATTTCATACTTCTTTATGAACTTTGGCAAATAATTTAATTTGTCCATACTAGAGTTTCTTCATTTTAAAAATAGGCTGTTGTGAAGATTGGTAAATAATGAAGCATGGTAAATAATGTGCCTTATACTCAGTACATTTTATAAGTGAATACCACTGGCTGAGAAATTAATGCATGAATATGTTTTATAAGTCAGTGTATATATCACTGGCTTGAACTTACAACTAAAGTGGATTTACCTAACTACAGTGCTTTCGTTTTCTTAGTATTTTCTCATTCTAGTATTAAAAAAATTAATAGATTGGAGTTTATAAACATGCATGTATCCTACACCTAGATTCTGTAATTTGTGATATTAGTTCATCTTTTGTTTCGATTCATCTCAAGGTTGTAGCAGTTAGTATACTTTTGTAAACGTTCAGCATGTATACCATTTCTTAGAGTTCAGTATTTTTTTGGAGACGTAAGACTTATGCATAGTGGAATGCATATGTCATAAATACATCATTTATAATGTTGCATAGTTTTAAAGGGAATCTAAAAAGTATTTTCAGAATTTTATTTGTTTTTTTTTTTTTTTTGACAGGGTTTCATACTGTAGCCTAGGATAACCTGAAATTTACTATTTAGCCTGTGCTGGCTTCAAACTGGCCTGAAATTTCTAGTAATCCTGCCTTAACCTCATAACTGTTGGGATTACACACATGAGCTATTTATATTAAGCAGAATATTTGTTTTCTCAGGCTATTTGAAAAAAATTTACCGTTCAGTATAGAAATATAAAAGACTAAAACAGGATTTTAAGTGAGACTTTTTTGTTTTGAAAGATTTCTTTTAGATTTTTAGGGAAAATAGCAGATATTAACGTCTCTTAAGTGAGTTGAGAAAGTTGTGTTCCTTAATTGAAGTTCATGTAGTAATGGCAGATAGAAGCCTAGGAGGAAATGGAGACAATATAGGATGCAAATATAAACTTAAAATATTACTGGATACGTGCACATTTTTTTTTGTGAGCTTGTAGAGAGCATTATTTGTTTTTATGCATACATTGCATATTTTTATTTATTGGAATTCTCAACAGTAAGTAACAAAAACTTGAGTGTAGAATTGGAGCATAAGCTCAGTGTAAGAAAAACTGTGGCAAGTGGATTTTGATTTTTGAGGTCAGCCTGGGCTAATTGAAACCCTCAAAAAGATCAAAACAATCAGCTAAATGCCTGAGTTTGATCCTCAGAGCTCATGTAAGATGGGAGAAGAGAACTGACTTTACACAGTTATCCTCTAACCTCTACAGATCATACATGCACAAGATAATAATAAAAAATGATAATCTATCATTTCTATATATTTTTTTTTTTCTTTGAGACAAGATTTCTCTGTGTAACACAGGCTGTTCTGGAACTTGCTCTGTAGACCAGGATTACCTCAAAAACTCAGATACGCCTGCCTCTGCCTCCCTAGTGCTTAGATTAAAGGCATTCACTACCATGACCTCTGTCCAGTGCTAGAATTAAGTTATTTCCTACCACACCTAGGCCCAGTAGAACTTTTTTGGAGACATGATGTCAGTGTAGAGCCAGCCCTAGCTGGCTTGAAATTCACTCTGTAAACCAGGCTGGTTCAAATGCAGATTTGCCTATCTCTTCCCAAGTGCTGAAGTTAAAGACATAGACCATCAAGCCTGGTTTTAGACATAGTTTTAGTGGTTTTGGATTGTTGGTTTTCCTCATACTGATTCTTTTTTTTTTTTTTTTTTTTTTAAGATTTATTTATTTATTATATATAAGTACACTATAGCTGTCTTCAGACACTCCAGATGTACGAATCAGATCTTGTTATGGATGGTTGTGAACCACCATGTGGTTGCTGGGATTTGAACTCAGGATCTTTGGGAAAGCAGTTGGTGCTCTGAGCCATCTCTCCAGCCCCCTCCTACTGATTCTTAAGCAGTGCTATAGTGTAAAAATAATGAGACTTTAGAATAATCTGTTCTATAGATTCCCAGATTTTATTTCACAATCATTCCTCATAAAAATTTTATTTGTGGGATTGAAAAAAATGGTTTAGCAGTTAACATTGACTGTAGGCAGGCATAGTTTGAGGCTAACCTCATCTGCATATCAGACTTTAAGCCAGCCATAGCTATATAGTAAGGTCCTACTTTAAAAACAAAACAAACAAGTTTATTT
This sequence comes from Montemys delectorum, assembly GCA_019843815.1. Taxonomy (NCBI): domain Eukaryota; kingdom Metazoa; phylum Chordata; class Mammalia; order Rodentia; family Muridae; genus Montemys; species Montemys delectorum. The sequence goes on from JADRCD010227171.1 coordinate 45,752, forward strand.
GTACATGCAGTTATTTCTAGTTTTACCTGTACTAAAAAGTTGATTAGAAGTCATTTTTGTATTAAAGGAACTGAGTAAGACCATTAATATCAGCAATCAATAGACTAAGACAAGATGATCATGAGTATTAAGCTAGCTTAGTCTATGTAACAAGATCATGTCTCAGAATACTAAAAACTAAAGCTATGGAGTGTCAGGCTGGTAATAGTCTGTTCCCTTAGCAAGTGAAAGGTTCAGTCTTCAAAAATAACAAAAGATACCCAAAACTCTTATGAGTTCTAAAATTTTTATTATAATATAAAAATATTTTCTCTGTGTGCTTATAAATTATAAATTGTGTATATTAGACATTCATTGCTTTAGATAAAAATTATATGCTGAGTCTGTAAAGAGAACTCTAGTTAAAAAGGTAGAAGTTGGGCTAAAAGGTTGGCTTGTGGTTAGGAGCACTGCTGGTTCTTTCCCAGCACCCTTACAGTGGATCATAAATATCTCTAAATCCAGTCCCAGGGATTCCAATGCCCTTTTCTGACCTCTGGATATTGAGCACAGGCATGGTGCACATCATAAATACATGAATACAAAGCACTCCTGTACATAAAATAATAAGTCTTAAAAGACTAAATAAAAAGTCAGATGTTATTGAATCATATTCCTGATATTTTCATATCAAATATTTATAAAACAAAATTTCTCAAGCAATGTGAATTCTGATGTGGGGAAATATGCTATCTGTCTTTATTTGAGTAAGTAGTGGGCAAGCAGGTCAGTGATGGCGAATACCTTTGATCCCAGCACTCTGTTAAAAAGGTCAGCCGAGTCTGCAGACCAACTTCCAGGACACTCAGGACTACATAGAGAAGACCCTGTCTGGAGAAAGAACAAACAAACAAAAAAGAAAACCTCAATAATTAGTGGGCAGTTTTTGGTACTTTTTTTGGTTTTGTTTATTTTTAATTTTTTCTTTTGTCAAGACAGAGTTTATGTAGCCTTGGATTCCTAGAGCTCTCTCCATGGGCCAGGGTTACCTACAATTTACAGTGGTCAGCATGCCAAATGTCTAGGTTAAAGGTGTGCACCACCACTGCCCAGCTTTTTTATTTATTTATTTATTTATTTATTTGTTGTAACAATTCTGCCTCAGTCTCTTTACTACTGTGATTACCAGTAATGCTGCTATCATGCTGGCTTTTGTTTTTGTTTTTTTCTTTTACACTGAGTCTTACTATATTACAGATTAGGCAGGCTTGGAATTTCCTTTGTAGAGCAAACTGTCTAGCATTCACGGAAATCCTAAAGGCATGAATTTACAACACCCAGATGGGTATTTTGTTTTTAAAAATATTAGTATTTTAAATTATGTGTTTGTGTGCATACATGTACGTGAATGCAGAGGCCTGTAAAGTCCAAGGACTTAAGATTCCCAGACCTGGAATTATAGGTGGCTGTGCCCAGTGTGAGTACTGGGAACTAAACTTGGGTCTTCTACTAGATTAGTAACATTGAACCACTGAAGCATCTTTCCAACCCCTGAGGTTTTGTTGTTATTCTTTGTTTTGTTTTTGAGCAAGGTCTGAATATGACCCAAGTTGACAGGAGCTCACTCACTGTGGTTCACACTGGCTTTTCAGTCTCAGTAATTCTCTTGCTTTGGTTTCCTAAATGCTAAGATTACAAACATGAGCCGCTAAGCCAAGTGAATTTTTAGTTTTACTAGGGTCTTCATTTTATTATTTTGTTTTTTCGAGACCGGGTGTCCTGGAACTCATTCTGTAGACCAGGCTGGCCTCGAACCCAGAAATCCGCCTGCCCCTGCCTCCCAAGTGCAGGGATTAAAGGCGTACGCCACCACTGCCCAGCTTCATGCAATTATTTCTTGTCTTACATATACTAAAAAATTGATTGGAAATCATTTTTGTATTAAAGGAGATTTAGAGTTTGTTTTGTTTTTAGATATGATCTCATGGCCAAAGCTGGCTTTGAGTTTGGCATATAACAGAGAACTTTGATTACTTTTTCTTTTAAAGATTTATTTATTGTATATATGTGAGTACTCTGATGCTGTCTTCATACACACCAGAAGAGGGCATCAGAACCCATCACAGATGGTTGTGAGCCACCATGTGGTTGTTGAGAATTGAATTCAGGACCTCTGGAAGAACAGTCAGTGCTCTTAACCGCTGAGCCATCTCTCCAGCCCCTGATTACATTTTCAATATTTAAGTTTTATGTGTATGATTGTTTGCCGGCATATATGTATTTGTACTATGTGCATGCCTGGTGTTCAATGAGACAAGAAGTGGCTGTTGGATGGTTTAAGCGATCAAGTAGGTACTAAGAAGTGCTTTTAATCACTGAAACTTCTTCTCTAGTCCCAATTTTGAACCTCCTTTTGTTTTTTTGTTTGTTTTTTTTTTTTTTAAGATTTATTTTATGTATATTGGGGTCTTGCCTGTTTATATGTTTGTATAAGGGTATTGGATGCCCTGGAACTAGAGTTACACATAGGGAGCCACCACATGGGTGCTAGGAATTGAACCCGACTACTTTGGAAGAACAGCCAGCACTATTAACCACTGAGCCATCTCTCTAGTTCCCCTTTCCTCCCTTTTTTTTTAGAGAGGGGTCGTTCTCTTTTCTGAGACAGGGTCTCGCTATATAGTTCCAGCTGTCCTAGAAACTTACTCTGTAGCCTAGGCTGGCCTTGAACTCAGAGATCCATCTGACAGACTCACTAGGGCTATGATTAAAAGCTTGACTTTTTTTTTTTCCGAGATAGGGTTTCTCTGTGTAGCCCTGGCTGTCCTGGAACTCACTCTGTAGACCAGGCTGGCCTCGAACTCAGAAATCCACCTGCCTCTGCCTCCCAAGTGCTGGGATTAAAGGTGTGTACCACCCCTGCCCAGCCTTACTTGTGTTTTTTTTTTTTTTTTTTTTTTGTATGTATGGTTTGCCAGTATGTCTGTATACCATGTACTTGTCGTGTCTGGGAAGGTCAGTTAGCCACCATGTGAGGTTTGGATTTAGAACTTTGGTCCTCTGGAAGAGTAGCCACTGTTCTTAATCATTGAGCCATCACTCCAGATCCCATTCCTTCCCCAATTTTTTTTTTTTCTTTTTTTGAGACAGTAGACCAAGTTGTCTTTCTTTTCTTTTTTTCCCCAGACAGGGTTTCTCTCCCTCTGACTCCCAAGCACTGGGATTAAAGGTGTGCGCCATGAACTTAGAAATTATTATGACCCTGCCTTTCAAGTGTTGGGATTAAAGGAGTATGCCATCCTGCTTCTCTTTAATCTACTTTTAGAATTGATAAATCAGGATGGGATTAAATTTATAGTTCTAGACCCTGTTTTGCTGGGCTTTTATCCTCTTTATAACTCTGTATATTGTGTATTTAAACTGCATTTCTTCTTTTTCCAGTAGGAAATCCATGAAGTCCAGAAGTAGAAGTCCTGCATATTCAAGACACTCATCTTCTCATAGTAAAAAGAAGCGATCCGGATCACGCAGTCGTCATTCCAGTATCTCACCTGTCAGGCTTCCATTGAATTCCAGCCTGGGAGCTGAACTAAGTAGAAAAAAGAAGGAAAGAGCAGCTGCTGCAGCAGCAGCAAAAATGGATGGAAAAGAATCCAAGGGTTCACCTATAATTTTGCCTAAAAAAGAGAAACTTGAGGTGAAGGAGTCAGGGTTAGAGTCTAAAAAGTTACCCAGAGGTATAAAGTCAGAAAAATCTACCCCAGATACTGAACTGATAAATGTAGCACATTCAAACACAGAGGTAAAAAATTGTTTAGATGCAGGGAAAGTAAAGATGGATGAGAACTTGCAGAAGCATCCTGTTAAGGATTTGAAAGCACAGGGAACAAAGGACGCTAAACCTGTAGCACTGAAGGAGGTGATTGTTACTTCAAAGGAGACAGAGACATCAGAAAAGGAGACCCTTCCACCTCTACCCACAATTACTTCTCCACCCCCTTTACCATCTACTACCCCTCCACCTCAGACACCCCCTTTGCCACCTCTGCCTCCACTACCAGCTATTCCACTGCAGCCACCTCTACCACCCCCCCAACCACCATTTAGTCAAGTTCCTGTTTCAAGTACTTCAACTTTGCCCTCTTCTCCTCACCCAAGGACATCTACTCTATCCTCTCAGACAAATTCTCAGCCCCCCGTACAGGTTTCTATGAAGACTCAAGTATCTGTAACAGCTGCTATTCCACACCTGAAAACTTCAACATTGCCTCCTCTGCCCCTCCCTCCCCTATTACCTGGAGATGATGACATGGATAGGTAAGTTTCATGATAGGATGGGAGAAGTCAGTCTTCTGATTTAGATAATATATTTTCAGTTTCTGAACCTAGTAAACTATCTTTTAATTATTCTTTTATAATTAGGAATTGCTTTTTGTTTTTTAATGGAAAAGCCCATTCTTGCATAGGATTGAGAATTAGAACTTTGTGGAGTATTCTCTTTCATTTTTAAAAAAAGTACCCGTTTGTTTATTTTTGAGTGTTTATACTGTCTTGGTGCAAAGGCCAGAGGAGAATTTGGAGGAAATCAATTTTCTTATGTCCTGTGGTATCTGTCATCAGGCTTGGTGGCAAGTACCCTTAGCTGCTGAATTATCTTGATGGCCACCTTTTGGGGTTAGGGGCAGGGATAGGGTCTTGTTACACTCATTCTAGAGTCTCAGATAGCCTTAAATTCACAGCAGTCCTGCCTTAATGCTGGGGTTGTAGACATGCACCACCATGCCTGACAGGAATTAACTTTTTTTTTTTTTTTTTCTTCTTCTTCTTCGAGATGGGGTTTCTCTCTGTAGCCCTGGCTGTCCTGGAACTCACTCTGTAGACCAGGCTGGCCTCAAACTCAGAAATCCGGCTGCCTCTGCCTCCCAAGTGCTAGGATTAAGGATGTGCACTACCACTGCCTGGCAGGAATTAAAATTTAAAACCTCATAAATCTTTTTCATGTAAATTTACTTTAATTTTAGTTTTTTTTTTTTTTTTTTTTGTGGGGGTGGGGGTGTTTCTGAAACAGGGCTTCATTGTGTGTAGCCCTAGCTATCCTGGAACTTATCCTGTAGACCAGACTGGCCTTGTACTCACAGGATCTGCCTGCCTGACCTTCCTGTGTGCTGGAATTAAAGGCATGCACCATTACTGCCCAACCTAGATTCATTTTGAGTGGGCATGTGTATATGACTTTTGCCTGTACATATGTATGTGTAGAATATATGGTCAGAAGGTGGTGATGAATCCTATGGGATAAGAATATGGATGACTCTGAGCTACTATGTCAGTGCTGGGAACTTGACTTAAGTCCTAAAAGAGTAATAAGTGTTCTTAATTACTGAGTCATCTCTCCAGTCCTAACTTTACTGTATTTGAATATTTTTTATTTATGTGTATGTGTATAAAGCTTCATGAGTATATGTGTACCACAAGCTAGTTTAGGCAGAGGTTATTGGATTCCCTAAAACTGGAGTTAGAAATGTTTGTGGGCTGCCATTTGAATACTAAGAACCAAAGCAGGTCCTCTGGAAGCACAGTGAGCACTCTTAAAGCTCTGAGCCGAAGTTATTACTTGTGTGTGTGTGTGTGTGTGTGTGTGTGCTCACATGTATGCATTGGAGCCTAGAGAATCCCTCATACCTTAGTTATTATATACCCCCATATCTTTATTTTAATATTTAGAGTTTATGCTGTATATATGTATGTGTGTGTAAACACATGTTCTGTGTGGTACCTGTGGAAACCAGGGCCATTTTGTGGAGTTAGTTCGTGCTTTTGTTCTTTGCATAGGTTTCAAATGGAACTCAGGTCAGTAGCGTGTCGTGGCAAGCATCTTTACTGACTTAGCCATATTGTCAGCTCTGTTTTCCTAATATTTTAATATCTATAGAGAATATTATAAAAGAATAATTAAAAGATAGTCTAATTTTAATATCTATAGAGTGATAAAATTTTTAAAAAATCATTTATTCTGTCAGGCAGTGGTGGCACAAACCTTTCATCCTAGCACTTGAGAGCCAGAGGCAGGTGGACCTCTGAGTTCAAGGCTAGTCTGGTCTACAGTTCCAATTTTCAGGGCAGCCAGGGCTACACAGAGAGACCTTATCTTCAAACTCCCCCTCCTCAACCCCCCCCTTCACATTTCCTATAGTAAAAAAAAAGCAGTATGAGGCACCTTCGCTAATTAGACTATTAACTTAGAATGGGGAAACTAGAAAGAATTTAATTCTAATGGGTCTTTGAGTATTGGTTACAAAAATGATGATGAAACATGAATCTCATAACTGACATTATGGAATATTTGTACTCTGGTGGCCACACTAGCTGATGAAAAGCTCAGGTCTGCTTCAGCTTCAGCCAGGGACGTGATATAGAAGTGGGGTCTTAACTGGTTTGTTGAAAAGCTGCCCTTTATTTTCTAGGGGATGAGCTGTATTTCCTGTCAGAAAGTCATTGTAAATAAGTTCTGCTTATCTTAAATTGAAAACCAATTTTCAAAGTTTACTTTCTAGGATACATCAAATTTGAGTGATGAAGATGGTGTGTGTGTATGAGTGTAGGTGTGCAACTGGAGGTGTAATGTCAACCTTAAGTGTTATTCAAGAGTCATCCATCTTATTTTAGTTTGGTTTTAATTTTTAAATATATTTTTATCTAGCTGGGTATAGGCCTTTAATCACAAGGAGGCAGAGACAGGTAGATCTTTTGTGGAGGCCAGCTTGGTGAACATAGTGAGTTCCAGGACAGCCCTGTCTGTCTGGTCCCCCCCCCCCCCCATATTTTTTATTTTTTTATTTTTTTATTTTTTTAAAGATAACCAGGCAGTGGTAGTGGCACAGTGGCACATTCCTTTAATCTCAGTGTTTGGGAGACAAAGGAAAATGGATCTCTGAATTTGAGGCCAACCTGGTCTATAGAGTGAGTTTCAGGATAGCCAGGATGACAAAGATAAGCCCTATCTTGAAAAAACAAAAAAACCCAATCAACAAACAAAATATTTTTATGTCTACTATAAGTGTTTTGCCTGCATATTCGTATGTGCATCAGAAGGTGGCAGATCCTTTTGAATGGTGATTGTAAGGCACCATGCAGGTGCTAGGAATTGAACTTTGGTACGCAGAAAGAGTAATAAGAGATTTTTTTTTTTTAACAACTTAGCCGTCTCTAGCCCTTTGATTTTTTTTTTTTTTTTTTTAATGTCTTTTTGTTGTTGTTGTTGTTTTTT
>JADRCD010227172.1:0-11700 GCA_019843815.1 Montemys delectorum
AGACAAGTACCTGGAAGGATTTTTAAAGGATATATGATTATCTTTAAAAATATTCTTTACCATTAAACATGTGATTAAACATGACAACCAGTTTCATGTCCACTATTCATCTGTGTCATAACACTAGTTAAAAAAAAAGAGAGTTCAGTATTAGTCGAACAGAGCATTTCCATAGTCAACTAGCCTATAAGCAAACATTACTGATAAAGGTAAAAGTGCTGGGCGTGATTAATTCCAGTATCAGGGAGACTAAGGCAAGAAGACATAGAATGTCTGAGACCATCTCAGGCTGTGTCTATAAGAAAGGTGACAGAAGCCGGGCAGTGGTGGCGCACGCCTTTGATCCCAGCACTTGGGAGGCAGAGGCAGGCGGATTTCTGAGTTCAAGGCCAGCCTGGTCTACAAAGTGAGCTCCAGGATAGCCGTGTCAGAAGTGAAATGTCATTCAAGACTGGCTTGGAGAATTTAAAGCTTTACACTGCTTTTGGTTTGCTCTCAGCTTGCTGTTCCAACCACAGTGCTGTCAAGCACTCCCAGCCACAATGGATTCATGTCCCTCTAGAACTATAGCCCAAATAATTTTCTCTTCAATAAGTTGCTTCTGGTCACAGTGTTAATCACAGCAAGAGAAAAATAATGAATGCAACTGATTCCAAAACCCAACATTATACAGTGAGAGAATCGTTCTTTCTTAACTTTTCTAACAATATGACAGAATACATCTGTTGCAAAAACAAGGGTACTAAAGCCAGGCAGAGTGGTTCTTATCTATATCCCAATACTGTAACCATTTATAGACTACGAAGGAATAAATTTGAGGCCAATCTAGACTACAGAATGAGAACTCATCTCAAAAAAGCATATTTTTTCCCACAAGACCACCATTCACATCATGTTGGAATAGTGGTTACTGATTAAAATTACTGATATTATTTCACTGTGTAAGAATTATGTAATTCTATATAAATTATTTCAAAACACTCATGGTAATAGCTTGTAATCTTTTTAGTCTAATACTAATTAAGACTTGTTCTGAGTTCGAGGCCAGCCTGGTCCACAGAGTGAGTTCCAGGACAGCCAGGGTTACATAGAGAAACCCTGTCTCGAAAAACCAAAAACAAAAAAACAAAAACAAAAACAAAAAACAAAGACTTGTTCTATTTGCCAGTTGTGATGGCATACTCCTTCAATCCCAGCACTTGGGAAAACAGCTAGGTTTCTGAATTTAAAGCTGGCCTGTTCTATATAGTGAGTTCCAGGCCAACTAGAGCAACAGGATTTTGTTTTGTTTCAATAACAACAATAATCAAACAATGAAACAGAGCAATGTGGTCCTTCCTGAAGAGGAATATAGGAATCTCTCTCCTCAAGTGCTAGACACTGAACCTAAGTTCTCTCTCAACCAGGCATTACTCTACAAGGTACCTGGTACTTACTCTCAGGGCCATAAAGTTTAAAATCAGAATAAGTAAGGTCACAAAGCTTACACACACTTTTTTCTTTGCTACTGAAAGGTAATAACAAGCAATAATTCCCTTTCCCTCCAGGACTTATTTACATTATACATCATCATCCCAAATCCTATGGATAATATTTCTTTTCTCTCCAAATGCCACTGCAACGTTAAGTTCCATTCCTGGTTATTATAAATATAATCTATTTTCCCTCTTTGGTTTTTCGAGACAGGATCTCTCTGTGTAGACCTGGCTGTCCTGGAATTCACAAGAGATCTGCCTGCTTCTGCCTCCCAAGTGCTCATGCCTTTCACTGCCTAGCAATATAAATGTAATCTTCTAATGGTTACATAATTATTCAATTAAATAGATGACTTATACAATTCTTATTAAACAATTCTCTCACTACTAGATGTTTAGATGACTCCCAAAATTTCCTTTGTATAAGTTAATAATCATCAGGAGCAAGTCTCTATGAATGATGTAAAAAAAAAAAGAATTATACCTTTACTATACAGTATTTTTTTTTTTGTTTTTTTGAGACAGGGTTTCTCTGTATATTTGTTTAAAATCATTTTATTTCGATAGGGCCTTCCTATTGCTACCTAGGTGGCCTCAAGCATCCAGAGTAATGGGACCATAGGCATACAGCACTGGGCTTGGCTGAAAATATGTATTTGAACAGATTACAAGAACACTAAGGGTACTGTGTCTCCTTAAAATTAACTCATAGTATCATAAAAGTTTACCATACCAAGTTTCTCTGTTTTTTTCTTTAGCTTCTCGTTCATATTTCTCAAGTGTCCTTTTGTCGACCATTCCAGTCAAATACCTGAAAATGGTTAGAGACCGAAGAGTTAATTACTTAGTACACAAGGAAGGTGCTAGAGTACTTGAGGGGACCCTACACTGAAGAAAAACAGCTATTTAAAAAGAGAATTCCCTTTATTTATTTTGTGTGTGTGCAAGCATGGTTCCATCTGGGTGGCAGTCAAAGGACAGTCTGTAGCAGCCATGTGGGTCCCAGGGATTGAGTTCAGGCAGTTAGCTTTGGTGACCTTTGCCGACTAGGCCATCTCACTAGCCAAAACCCCCGGCTCTTTTAAAGTAAATGAGCTTTAAAATCCATTGAGCTTTTTAAATATAAAAAGAATATTTGTATCATTTCAAATTAGATAAACACAAAAGTACTTAAAAATGAAAACTGACAGTTTGACCCTTACCAAGTATCCTTAGCTCACATTGCCAGAGCTTTATAAAACATACTAATATATAAAACATTGTTGACAGCACAATTCCCACAGAACACAAAATATAATATTTCTAGCCAGGCGATGGTGGCGTACGCCTTTAATCCCAGCACTTGGGAGGCAGAGGCAGGCGGATTTCTGAGTTCGAGGCCAGCCTGGTCTACAGAGTGAGTTTCAGGAGAGCCAGGACTACTCAGAGAAACTCTGTCTCGAAAAACCAAAAAAAATAAAATAAAAATCTTTTTTCTCCTTTCTCTTTATTCTTTTGGGGTTTTTTTGGTTTTTTTTGTTTTTTTGTTTTTTTGAGACAAGGCTTCTCTGCATAGCCCTGGCTGTCCTGAAACTCAACTCTGTAGACCCCGTTGCCTCAAACTCAGAGATCTGCCTGCCACTGCCTCTCAAGTGCTGGGATTAAAGGCGTGCTCCACCAGTACCCAACTTCTGTGATATTCTTAATACGAGAAAGTATCAGTCATATCCAAACTGCAAAACATGAAATAACCAGTTCAAATTCTTTCAATTACTAACACCAAGGTCTGGATCGACGCTCAGCAGTTGGGTATACTTGTGGAAGACAGGATCTCAGTTCCCAGCACTCTCATCAGGCAGCTCACAATCACCTGGAACTCCAACTCCAGGAGAGCCAACATTCCCATACACATACATTTTTAAAAAGGAGAGACTGGAAAGATGGCTCAGCACTCAAAAGCATTTGCACAGACCTACCACCTACATGGGAACTCACTACTGCCTGTAACGACAAGCTTCTGCCTCCCAAGTGCTAGGATTAATAGAAATGTACGTGGCACTATGCCATGCCTAACCTCCCAGCCCGCCCCCTAAAATGGCTCAATGGTTAAAAGCACTGGCTGTTCTTCCAGAGGGTCTGGGTTCAATTCCCACACCGACATGGAAACTGAAGCTTGCAACTCCAGTTCCAGGGAATCTGACACACATACAGCAGGTAAAACACCAAACACATAAAATACAATTTCAACAAGAAGAAAAGAGGAAAAAAAAACATTTTTAAAGCGGGAGTGGGAAGATCACATGCCATTAAGCGCTCCTGTTCTGCAGGCATAAGGAACAAGTTCAAACTTCGAGCATCTACATAAAAGTTCTACATGAAGATGGATTTGGTGACACATGGCCCTGTCTCAAAATAAACAAGCAAACAAACCTACAGCTGGGCATGGGTTCCTATAGCTGTAAGCTCAGCACTGAGGGGGTGGGATAGGATAGAGATAGATTCCAAAAGCTAGGTGGCCATATCTCAAACCTGGAGCTCTCCAGTTTAGTTAGAGACCCATCTAAAGGCAATATAGCAGAGACAGCAACAGCAAGATATATGATATTCTGCTATGGTCTTTACACATATGGGCATATAGCTGTGTGCACCAATATTCATGTGCAAACACACCAACACACCAACACACCAACACACACACACACACACACACACACACACACCTTTTTGTTTTGTTTCTTAATGACAGCTTCCAGAAACAGTATTCTATGAGTCTGGCAGTAATGAAAAACTCAGTGACAACAAAATACTTAACATCTATCTGTCTTAAAGTTTCTAACTTGAGGTGGTGACCAATTTTATCACAATTACATGTCAACATGAACACTTAAAACAATGCCTGAAATTTATCCAATCAAAATTAACTCTATCATTAGATGAAAGAGAAACTTACATTATTTGTCCTCCAATGGTTGACTTGCCTGCATCTAAAAGGAAGAGCGAAAATATTGGAACATAGGTTAAAAACATCAACCAATATATACAAATACAACATCAGTGATTTTTAAAAATCAGGTATAATTCATTCTTGCAAAAGCAAATGAACGTGTAATAGAATTTGGAGATTAAATTCTAGAGACCCTCTCCCACGTACAATAAACGAGACAGATTCCCTACAGGGCAATGATGACTGAGAGATACTTAATAAAGAAGAATTATTGTTTACAAAAGATTGTTGTGGACCTTCGGCTAGCAGCACAGTAGCTTTAGAATACAACAGAAGAGGATAAGGAACTTGTGCTAACAGTGCAGGTTAACTTGAACCTAATTCTCCTGCCTCAGCCTCCTGGGTGCCAAGATTACAGGCATGCACCTCCATGGACGACCACGTGAGTGGTCTTCCTTTACTTTAGGAAACAGAACAAGCATCCCTTCGCAGATTTCAGAGTTAGTCTTCTGTAAAGGGAGATGAGTCAAGCATGGTGAGTCAGGCATATCTGCAACCTTCCTCCTCAGGAGGCTGAGGCACAGGGAGAGCCTGGGTTGAAGGTCAGCCTGGACGACTATAGAGTGAGTCCCTGTCTCAAGATATAGAATTCCCACTGGGCGATGGTGGCACACACCTTTAATCCCAGCACTTGGGAGGCAGAGGCAGGCAGATTTCTGAGTTCGAGGCCAGCCTGGTCTACAGAGTGAGCTCCAGGACAGCCAGGGCTACACAGAGAAACTCTGTCTCGAAAAAAAAAAAAACCAAAAAAGAGATATCACAGTATGGCAAAGCATTACCAGTGGTCTACAGACTAATTATCCATTATATACATACTGAAGCTTATTTTCTTCCAACTTCTATGCCATTACAAAATAATTCTTCTCCCTAAACTTCAAAAACAAAACATAACAAAAAATAACCCGGCAGCAGTGGCACACACCTTTAATCCTGGCATCCTGGAGGCAGAGGCAGGCAGATGTAGTTCCAGGACAGCTGAGGAACCCTATTGCATAAACAAACACACACACACACACACACACACACACACACACACACACACACGGCACTTCCTAAGATAGATTACATGTAAACAAGAGAGCTACAGTATTATTCCTCATCTCTAAGTAGCTAAACAAGATTCTCTACACTTTGAAGTCTCCAATAACTCTGGTCACAGCCTATGAGTTCTCTCAGGATAACTTACCAACATGCCCGATGAATACTACATTTACATGTTCTTTCTTAGGAGCACCTGGTGGTGCCACCACTGACTTGGGCTTTGGTATTTCTTCTTCCTCCTCCATCATTTCTTGGGTGCTTTCCTCTGGTGGCCTCCCATCTCCTGAGGAACCACCCCCTGGCTCCGCTTCACTTATTTCTTCTTTGTGCTCCCATGATTCTTCTGGTGACATTGCTGTCTCTCCATTTTCTACTGAAGAAAGAGATTTTAATTCATTATCTTTTTTTTTTTAAAGATTTATTTTTATTTATGTGAGTACACTATTGCTATCTTGAGATACACACCAGAAGAGTGGCTGTGAGCCATCATGTGGTTGCTGGAAATTGAACTCAGGACCTCTGGAAAAGCAGTCAGTGGTCTTAACCACTGAGCCATTTTTCCAGCCCTGAATTCATTATCTTGAAAAAGACCTCCCTGCATTTTAACCACACAGGCTTTAAAGCAGCAAATACAAGTCACTTAGGTCCCTCTCCTGATACCCATGACACAGGCAGAGATGGGTAGGTTTTCAAGCTGGTCTTGGTGCTGACAGCACAGAGCCATATACCAGAACTGATACCATGACATACTGTGCTACCCTAGCATAATCATTTCCTAAGATAGACTACATGTAAACAAGAGAGCACTACTCCCAACACCAGCTATTCTACTGTCGAGATATCCTGACAGATAGGGAGAAAGACAAAGTATAAAAACTGGAATAAGGAGTGTGAAAGACTTTAAGAGATGCTCCCCACTTTGAAGTCTGCAATAACTCTGGTCACTTCTATGTAAATAACTTTAATAGTTACCTTTGAAACTGGAAACATTTGAGAGTAATAAAGTTACTTTTAAAAGGATGAAAATGTTTTGATGAAATGTTAGAGCTAGGCATAATGGGGTATGTCTGTAATCCCAGTGTTCTCAAAGTAGAAGCAATAGGTTCAGTGGTCCAATGCCATCTTGGCCAAGTTTGCTAGTTTAGGCTACAAAGACCCAGTTTCAGGAAACAACAACAAAGAAGAAGCTGGGCATGGCGGTGCACACCTTTAATCGCAGCGCTCTGAGTTCAAGGCCAGCCTGGTCTACTGAGGGAGTTCTAAGACAGCCAGGGCAACACAGGAAAGAAAAAAAAAAACCCTATCTGGAAAAAATACCCCTTCCCCACAAGAAACAAACAAAAAAAGGTCAAAGGAACAAGTACAACCTTTTCAAATAGCTAGGACTCCTCTGGTCAGTTCCATTTGCACCTAATTTGTCAAGGCCACGTTAATGCTCAATTGCTACACCGTCTAAATTCCAATAGCAAAAAATCCAGTGTGGCTTAAACACAGACATTTCAGTCATCAGAACACTTACATTTGAATCTTAAATCTGGAGAGTCAAAGAGTTTCATATTACTGTATTAATATGGTCAGAAATTCTTACCAACAGGTTCTGAAAGTTCCATGCTAACAGTAGAATTTGAACCTAGAGAAAAAAATTGAAACATAATACATAGTCATAAAACAATATCTACTTTTACATATTACACTCAACTTACTGTTTTCTTAAAAGTCAGACATGTAAAAATTTACCTTCACACAACGACTGTTCTAGAGAGGACTCCACAGGTTCTGGTTAAGAAAAATGAGTGGTATTAGAAATGAAGCTCTATCTTCTTTGCTTATCTTTTAGCATAATAAATTCAATGATATTGCAGCTCTCAGCAACTGAGAACAATGGCTGCTAAGTGGGTTTCAAATCAGAACTCTGTTTAGCCTACTTTTAAGAACTCTACCAACTGCAGACAACTAAAAGAAATGTGGGCACCAGCGTGATGGTTCAGCAGGTTGAGCTGAACCACTCAAACCCGGCAACCTGAGTTTAATACTCAAGCCACAGGAGTGTGGAAGAAGCTTTTCATACCAGCATTCAAAAAGGGTGGAATGAGAGAACAATTCCACAGAGTTGGTTTCTCACCTCTACACACAGTACAATCACACCTGCACTTACACAAAATGGTTCACTAAAAACTCCAAGACAACAATCAGCTTTCAAGAATGGAAATAAATAAATAAAATGTCAAATCTTTCCTTCACAGATATTAAAAATATAACACAAATTAATTAGATTGAACTTATACAACATATCTTTTCTACTCCTCTTCGGATAATCCTCCAACCCAAGAAGGCTGCGACTGTCAAGGTAGCAAAACCCCAAGAAATTCGATACCAACATAAAGGAAGGACAACTATGTGAAGTCTCTGGAACACGTATATTAACACACTCAGAAAAGGTGGCTCTTGCTAGGGTTTGATCCCAGCACTCAGAAGGCAGAAGCAGGCTGGCCTCTGGGTTTAAGGCAACCATGGGCTAACAGCAATTTTCAGAGCTACACAGAGAAACCCTGTCTCAACATTATTATTTTTTTAAAAGTGATTCTGATGAAGCCAGTTTGGTCCTATTTTAGAACTCAAAGATCAAGCAACAGGTCAGCTTGCAATTATCAAACTGCTGATCTGCTCATGGCACCCTGTAGAGCTGCAGGAGATATGCACTCTGTTATCCAAGTATGTGCTTTTACTTCTTCATCCCTCAACGCACAGGTGACACTGCTAAAGACTTTCCAAAGTGCAGAAATACTCCAAAGAATTTAAGTCACATGACATAAAAAAAATAGTGAATCGGTGTAACGTACAAATTACATCTTTAAAGCCATTGCCCAGAACATACTAACACCTACAATAATCCACACAGTGAAATGGGGGTGGCAGCACAGGCTGTAATCCCAGAAGCAGAAGGATCACTTCGGCTAATAAGCAAATCTAAAGCCAGCCTGGTTATATGAGATTGTGCTTAGACAAAAAACAAAACAACAAAATACATTTTCTTCTTCTTCTTTTTTTATCCTCGAGACAGGGTTTCTCTGTGTATCCCAGGCTGTCCTGGAACTCACTCTGTAGACCAGGCTGGCCTCAAACTCAGAAATCTGCCTGCCTCTGCCTCCCAAGTGCTGGGATTAAAGGTGTGCACCATCACTGCCTGGCTAAAAATACATTTTCAATACCATCAACAAAAATGTTGAAGAAAATCATTCCTGTCAAATTTATTATTATTACTGGAACTGTTGTTGTTTGTCAGCACTAGAGATCAAACCCAGACCTAGAGCTTGCTAAGTCCGCATCTGTATCAATGATTTGCCTACATGTATGTGTGTGCACTGAAATGACTCTGGCTAGCTCGAGCATAGCTAGCATAGCTCTGACAGGTCTTGTCCTCCTCTCGGTTTGATTACATTTCCTAAAGCTAACTACCAAGGTCCATTCCTTTATTTGGCCACTTCTTCTTTCTGAGGCTGACTACCAAGTGCTAAAAGTACTGAAGTCCAGCAATCAAAAGCCTCCTTTGGCCGGGCGGTGGTGGCCCACACCTTTAACCCCCGCACTTGGGAGGCAGATTTCTGAGTTCAAGGCCAGCCTGGTCTACAGAGTGAGTTCCAGGACAGCCAGAGAAACCCTGTCTCAGGAAAAAAAAAAAAAAGAAAAAAAAAAAAAGCCTCCTTTGGCTCACCTAATTAACATGCCCAATTAAAATTCAACATGTAAAAACTGAGTAAAAACCAGTAGTGTCTGCTTCCAATCAACACTTGGGAGACAAGAAGCTAGAGGATCACTGTGAGTTTCAGGCCAGACTAATAGGAGTTTCCAGTTTGGCTAGGGCTACTTAGTGAGACTCTGCCTTTAAAAACAAAACACACGGGCGGTCGTGGCACATGCCTTTAATCCCCGTGCTTGGGAGGCAGAGGCAGGCGGATTTCTGAGTTCAAGGCCAGCCTGGTCTACAGAGTGAGTTCCAGGACAGCCAGGGCTACACAGAGAAACCCTGTCTCAAAAAACCAAAAAAAAAAAGAGAAGATCTTGGCCTGGTGAGATGGCTCAATGGGTAAAAGGGTCTTGCCTGCCCAAGCCCCACTATCTAAGTTCAGTCTCCAGGACTGAGATGGTAGGAGGAAGAGGACCAGCTCCCAAAAGTTGTTCTCTGATTATCACACATGTGCCATGGACTACACCCCCCAATAAATGCAATAAAAATAAAGTCATAACTAAAATAAAATTAAAAAAACAGCAAATGCCAGACCTGCCAAGACTATGTAACAAGACTTTTAAAAGATATTGTCTAAGACTTAACATAGAAAATAAGCTGGGCTAGAGAGATGGCTCAGTGGTTAAGAGCACTCACTGCTCTTCTGAAGGTCCTGAATTCAAATCCCAACAACCACATGGTGGCTCACAACCTCCTGTAATGAGATCTGATGCCCTCTGGTGTGTCTGAAGACAGCTACAGTGTACTTTCATATAATAAATAAATAAATAAACCTTTGCCAGGCGGTGGTGGCACCAAGACTACACAGGAAAAAAAAAGTGTCTTGAAAACAAACAAAAAAACCCAAAGGTTACATATTGTATGACTTCATGAACCTGAACTACTCAGACTGGAAAAGCAGGGAATAGCAAGTAGTGCTCAGCACTTAAGCAATACAGGTTTCCTTCCCTGGTGGTGAATATGGTTTACAATTAGACAGGGCTGGCTGGGGTGTGAATGTCCAGTGGCAGTACATCCCACTCAGGAGGCTCTGCAGTAAAGTGCATGTGCACAAGCAAAGGCTCAGTTCATGTACTTAATGAATTAGCTAAATTTGTACTGTTTTGGTATAACTTTTTTTTTTTTCAGACAAGGTTTCTAGGTGCAGCCCTGGGTACCTTTGAACTCAGAGATCTGTCTGCCTTTACCTCCTGAGTACTTGGATTTTAAAGGTGTGTGCCGGCATTGGCTGGCCAGAACATTTAATATTTTTTTAAAGACTTATTTATTTAATGTATTTTATTTAGTTAATGTATGTAATTTATTTATTTAATGTACACTGTAGCTGTCTTCAGACACACCAGAAGAGGGCATCAGATCCCATTACAGATGGTTGTGAGCCACCATGTGGTTGCTGGGAATTGAACTCAGGACCTTCAGAAGAGCAGTGAGTGCTCTTAACCCCTGAGCCATCTCTCCAACCCAGAATGGTTAATCTTTAATGAATTAACTTCAACAGTCCTCCCCCACCCCCCACTAAACTCTCTTAGCTCTGCCTGATCTTTAACTCACAGAAATCAATCTGCCTATATGTATGCATTAATTGGTTGAGAGTGTGAGAGTATCAGAGTGTGTGTGTGTGTGCGTGTGTGTGTGGAGGGGGGGAGAGAAAGTGAGAGAATGCACAAGCAGATGCTATAGTGGCAATATGCATGCAAACAAAGAACAATGTTTTGGGGTTTTTTTTTTTTTGGTTGTTTTTCGAGAGAGAGTTTCTCTGTATAGCCCTGGCTGTCCTGGAATCCACTCTGTAGACCAGGCTGGCCTCAAACTCAGAAATCCACCTGCCTCACAAGTGCTGGGATTAAAGGCATGGGCCACCACTGCCCATCAAGAACAATGTTTTTAAGAGTTGATTCTTGCCCTTCATGTTATTGGGGGCAGGGTCTCTCTTGCATCTGTTGCGATGTGTACCCCAAGCTAACCTGGCCCATGAGTTTTGGGGTGATTCTCTTGTCTTGGCTTCTTATTTGCCATTGGAATGTTGGGATTACAGACATACAGCACGACATCTGGATTTTCAACATTGGTTCTAGGAATCAACTGTTGGTTTGTTGGGTTTATGTGGCAAGCACTTTATTTTGTTTTATTCTACTGAGCTGAGGTTACACTTGGCCTACTTTAAAAAAAAAAACAAAACATGGTCTTACTTTGGGGTTCAGACTGACCTTGAACTTACAATGTAGCCCAGGCTAGCTTTACTTGGGTTCATACTGCTTCTCTGCACTTTTCTTACCCCACACCATAGATTCACTGAATTTTTACTATGACTAAATACAGTAAAAAACGTTTTGAATGTTCCAGCTTTCTTAGTGAGGTTTTCAGAAGCACCTTACTCAGGAGGTTTTGAACTAAACATCTCTAGCACCCAGGAGAGCAAACTATCTCACCAGAATTGCATGTTGCGATCTCTTTCT
>JADRCD010227172.1:15275-31694 GCA_019843815.1 Montemys delectorum
TCCCAGCAACCACATGGTGGCTCACAACCACCCGTAATGAGATATGCGCCCTCTTCTGGTGGGTCTGAAGACAGTTGCAGTAAATTACAAGGGAGCGAGAGGGGCTGGCAGAGGTCCTGAGATTAACAGCAGCCACACACACGGCCATCTGTACAGCTACAGTGTACTCATACACATAAAATAAATAAAAATAAATCTTTAAAAAAAAAAAAAAAAAAGGTATGGGCACAGGAGCATGTAATCTGTGTTGTAGGGTACAGAGGCAGGACTATTGCTGGGGTTTTTTGACTGCCAGCCTAACTCCAGGCTCATAAAGATCCTATCTTTAGGGAGTATGGCAGAGAGTAATAAAGTAAGGCACTCTGTCTTCCTCTAGTTTCCATGAACCCCACACAGGAAGCGCTCGCGCGCGCTCGCTCTCTCTCTCCTTGCCTAGCATGTACCAGAGGTTCAGAGTTCCACAACCAGCACCATTAAAAATAAAGACCATCTATTCAGTCTTCAAAGGAATTGGTTAACATAAATAAGTAGAGAAATTTCTACACAAATAACTGTAACTTTAATTTTGGATAGTCCCCAATCTCCTTTCAAGCCCTAAAGAAGTAACTTTTAAAACTAGTCAGTGAGCAGAAAGCTAGCCAGGCGTAGGCAAGCATCAGTGACTGTTCACAGCATTCTGTGCTGTGTAGTGAGACCTAGCTTTAAAAAAAAAGAAGTCCAAAGCAAGACTCAGGATGTGGCTCAGTTGATAAGATTGTATGCCTAGCATGCACAAATCCCTGGGTTCCAGTCCCAACATTACATACAACATGTAAACTGTCTGTGGTGATACAAGCCTGTATTTGGGAGGTAGAGGCAGGAAAGAGAATCGGAAAAGTCTTGGCTATGTAGCAATGGGACCAGCTCAGGCAATGTGACCTTGTCTTCAAAAAATAAAAAATAAAAGTCAATTAAGTGATAATGGTTGCTTTACCTTCAGAATTTACTAAAACTTAAGTAAAAAATTTCCAGTCATTTTTAAGACTTCAATTTTCATTGATAATCACTAGCTCAATTTAATTACACTTAAAAGAGTTCTATTTAATCATTGTTTGGAATTTGACGTTTTTACATTTTCAAAGAGAACAAGATCAGCACCATTCCCCAGTTCTGACTTGAGACTGCTGGACACAGGCGTATCTGTGAGCCTCAGGCCAGCAAAGCCCCTTCCTCTGCTGGCTGCTCGAGGCAGTCAAAGAGAAACAAAACAAAACAAAAAGCAAATCATTCCAGCAGAAAGGAGTATCTAGCCACATGCCCTTAAAGGTTTGTCCAGAGCCCACTTGCCCGCCACAGACCTTCCATAGCTCTCCATCACAGACTGGATAACAACAAAGTCTTTTTTTTTTTTTTTTTGGTTTTTTGAGACAGGGTTTCTCTGTGTAGCTCTGGCTGTCCTGGAACTCACTCTGTAGACCAGGTTGGCCTCGAACTCAGAAATCTGCCTGCCTCTGCCTCCCAAGTGCTGGGATTAAAGGCATGAGCCACCACTGCCTGGCAGTCATGTATCTTATGGACCATTTCCTCACCATCAAAACCATCTGGATTCCCCTCAGTGAGTTACATGCTAGGTGCTCCTGCCATTATATTTTTCTGCTTTCCTCTAGTAAGAATGATGGCAGCATTTATGGACCCAAAGTTCTCACACTTGTCCCACAAAGCTCTAGACTTCTACTTAGGCAACATCCAGGTATCATACACAGAATGCTTACAGTATTATTATTCTTCCTTCTCAATGGATATGGGTTCTTACTCTAGCCCATGCTGACAGTTTCTCAACTGTTTCATACAACAGAATTTAAGCTGGGTGGTAGTGGCACACAACCTTAATCCCAAAATTCAGGAGACATAGCCCAGTGGATAACTTGTGAGTTTGAGTTCCAGGACAGCCAGGACTACATAGTGAGACCCTGTCTTGGGGGGAAGAAAAAAAATGTACATATATATGTATGTGTGTGTGTGTGTATATACACACGTATATAATACACACACATATACATATACACACATACACACACACATACATATAAACATTTTTCAATTGATGTAGTAAGACCATTTTTGATTTAAAAAGTTCACACATATTATAATTTAGAACTGATAAACATATCTTTACACTTAGTAAAACCACAAGTTAGCAAGTAACAGATAAAGAAAAACTCGTGCACAAAGCATAATGCCTAGTCCCTCAGTGACCACTCCAAACCATGGCCTTGTACATGGCCAGTTCCCATAAAGGCTGTCTCCAGTCTACTCAAAGCTGGTTCCACAGGAGGGAAGGAGAGCCAAGAAAGAAAATGGCTGGAGACATGGAAGCTATAAGGTAAGGTAGAAACAAGTGCTTTTAGCAATTTGTAAGGAAGCTAAAAAAAATAGCTGTATGTTTAAAAGAATTAAAAGTTGAATTTCCTTGTATGAAAAGAAAATTACCAACCACACACAAACAAACGAAATGTCGGACAAGCCAGGCAGTGGTGGCGCACACCTTTAATCCCAGCACTTGGGAGGCAGAGACAGGCGGATTTCTGAGTTTGAGGCCAGCCTGGTCTACAGAGTGAGTTCTAGGACAGCCAGGGCTATACCCTGTCTCGAAAAAACCAAAACCAAAACCAAAACCAAACAAACAAAAGAAGACAAGCCAGTCAATAAAACAGTCAAGCCCCCAGGTTTGAAGTATGTCAAATCCCTCCTGGACAATAAAACCCCCAAAGTTCACTGCCCCCCCCCCCCCAAAGCCGCTCTACTACAAACTGTGCTTACATATGCTCTTCACAAAATAATTTCCCCAAACACTTCTAAAACGCAAAGTGAAGCAAGTTTCCAAAGAAACTAAATTACAAGAATTTATTTATTTATTTATTTATTTACTTATTTATTATTTGTGGGACAGGATTTTCCCAGTCAGTCCCGGTAGCCTTCACCTAAAGCTCTGGATGCCCTCCCTTCCTGAGTTCCAGAGTTACAGGCAATGCACCACCTCACCTGGGAGAGCGGTGAGCTGATAATGCCATTTGTTTTCTATGCTTTCTCCAAGCATCCCCCTGCCTCAGCCTTCAGAGGTCTGGGACTATAGGCATTAACTAGTTAAGTGTACCACCACACCAGGCCTGAGTCTAGAACTTAAAACATAGAAATTAACAATATACTCTCACTTGAAATAAGCCTAAATGATCTGGCCCGCCAATGTCCCTGCTGAGTAATCAAAAGACTCGGGCTTTTCCCTTCCCGTTTCTTCTTCTTTAGGACAATACCATATTTACTCAAATAAGCTTCAGCAGCAGGCAACACTTAAGTTCACTCACCAACATTGCTACAAAATCAGTACCTGAAAGCAGGCTACCAAACATACAGCCGGTTTGTAAAAAGGTGGCTAAAGGCTGGAGCTTGAAACGACAGAAAGTGTATCTAGTTGCTACTTCATGTGACAACTAGTAAGTTATCAGAAGTATTTAAGTAACAGACTAGACTACTAATACACGAATGCAAACTAAGCTTTTATAAGCAAGCCGTACAAGGTCCATACTTTTAAAACAATTAAAAGTCTAAACGTGCTACTCAAAAAAAAAAAAAAGTCTTAAATCCCGCTTAAAACCGCACATAAATCAATGAGGTTTACTGCCACATGTAGTACTGAGGAATCTTTCTGACATTTAAAAAAAACTTAAGTATTCAAAATGTTAGGGGTGAAAAAAGGTCTTTGTATTGACAGCCAACAGTTTCTGGCGGATCACAGGCCTGCAATGCATCTTGGGATTCCTTCAAGTCGCTTTAGTGCCACAGATATTTAAAACGCAATTAGTTCCAATAGTGGAAACTGCAGCAGGAGCAGCTCTCTGGGCCAGGTGAACAGACAGGTCTTGTCCCCCAACTCCTTGGCTCTCACCCCGTCCTCCTGCCGGACTTCAAGCCCTATCGGTCCCCACTTCTGGGCCTCGTGGCACTGACTGGCCGGGTCCCATACGGTTCCTAAACCTAGGGGTGAAACGCGGCCTTCCGCGGCGGGGCAATCGTCCCCAGGACTCCTGGTCTCTGCTCCTCCTAGCCCAGGCGCCCCAAGCCCGGCAGCTCCCAGACTGGAGGCGCCCCACCCAGACCAGCCGGCGCCGCTGTCAGCGCCCCACGTGCCGGCCGGCCGGGCCTCGGGTCCTCTCCACCCACCCCAACGCGGCACCCCGGCCCCAGCCCGCCCCCCGTGTCTTGGGGATATCCAGCCTCGCAATTTACCCGAAGGGCCTCCCGCGCTGCTGCCGGCTCCGTGGTCGCCGCCGGCCGCGCCAGCTGGGGATAGCGGCGGCTGGGCCGGACCACGCAGGAAAGACGGCACGAATTCCGCGGCGTGGACGTTGGGGACGAAGGGCTTGGCGTTGACGTTGAGTTGCCGGCTGAAAGCCGCGCTGAGGTTCTCACGCTGGGCCTCGGCCACCGCGGCCATGGAGCCGCCGCCGCCGCAAGGCCCTGGCCCGGGGGCCTCCATATCCGTCTGGTCCCAGCAGTCGGGCGCAGAGTCGCTGCTGCTGCTGCTCCCGCCGCCACCGCCTCCGCCGCCACCGCCGCTGCTGGGATCCATGATCGGGGGGGCCGTGTGTGTGGTGAAGAGAGGGCGGGAAATGGAGGCGGGGGCGGCCGACCGGGGAGGAGCAGGCCGCACTGACCCAGGGAGGACGGCAAGTCTGGGGAGCGGGCAGCCAACGACTCACTCGCCGGCGTCCTGGGCAGCAGCTACAGTCCGGACTGTACACTCGCGACCAGGGCGACAGCGGCTCAACCTTCCTCGTGTGTGCGAAAGGATCTCCTCCCACCCAACCCCAACTACCGCCGCCGGCCTCACCGCCAACCCCACGTTTGGAGAGAATTGACCTCTCGCTACCACCCGTACCTTCGCCTCGGTAGTTCCCGTCTATGTCCGCCCGCGTTTCCGCCTACGAAGCGCGGCCGATAGCTAAACTACAAGTTCCGACAGCACCCGCGTAGACCCGGTGCGGTTTTCTCGGGGGCTGACGGGAGTCGGAGTTCAGCAATCAAGCGTCACCGGAAGTGGCTGGAGCTCCCGGCAGGCCGCGCGAGAAGACTGAAGTCTGGTGGCCCATCTGTCGCGTGGTGGGGGCAGGGGCGGACTCTACTCGGCTAGGGCAGGGCTGTGGGCCGAGCCCTTCCGCCCGCGGCGACAATCCACCCCAGCCTGTGAGGACACACGGTCCGCAGGCCTAACCTAGGGGAAATTTTCTTCTCCCTTTTCGGGGCCTTTTCTGCCTTCTCTGTCTTGCAGTCTATATACCTTGTTCTCTTTCTCTCCACCCCCAGCCTGAGTTTGCCCTACATTTCAAAGCCGACGGGAAGCGTCTTTCCTTTTATGTATTCATTTGTGGAAGAGGCAGTAAAACCGTGAGATGTTACAGCTGAAACTGTGTGTAGCTCATAAAGGACTGACTGGTCCAGGGATGTCCGGGAAAGGGATCCTTAACTGGAAACTTTCAGTGACTCATGTTATGTTTGACTAGTCAATGAAAGCCCTCATCTAAACTTTTTTCCGTCCTTTCATCCACCCTGCCAGGAGATTTACAAATTAATCAGGATTGCCATATTTTTTAGTTTACCCAGCGGTACCTAATAGGGGCTATTTTGGTGCTTCCAGTTCCTTAGCTGCCATTAGGTAAAGTGGTTTTCTTTTGAAAGGCCGCATCTGTCAGCTATCCTTACAGTCCTTTAATAATGAGTGCAGCTCACACTTGCAGGTTGCATTTTAGTAATTGTGGGGAAAGTGACAAGCAAGAAAAAAAAAAAAAGTTCACCTTTAGTTCTCACTGCACGAAGTAGGAAGACCCGTTCTAAATACCTGTTAATTCTCCTGTAATCCACCCATGGAGACCAAGACAAAGGAAAGTACACTGTTATTTTACTTCCTCTGAAAGGAGTCTACACGGAATGCAACTAACCTACTTGGAAATTACAGAATAACATGTTAAAAAGCGTTCAAATGGGCTGTCGAGATGGCTCGGTGGGTAAAAGCACTGACTGCTCTTTCAAAGGTCTTGAGTTCAAATCCCAGCAAGCTCATGGTGGCTCACAATCACCCATAATGAGATCTGACACCTTCTTCTGGTGTGCCTGAAGACAGCTACAGTGTACTTATGTATAATAATAAATAAATCTTTGGGCCTGAGCGAGCAGAGGTCCTAAATTCAATTCCCAACAACCACATGAAGGCTCACAACAATCTGTGCAGCTACAGTGTACTCATATACATAAAGTAAATAAATCTTTTTTTAAAAAGGTCAAACAACGAGGTTATTTTTTTTTTAAATCTAGATCTAAGATATCTAAATTGGAATACTGACTTTAAACATCTGTATTATAAAAACATTGAGAATTTGGCCTAAGAGAGGTAAACCACAAAGTTGTCAATTACTTTTAAAAGCAAGGCTTCAAACTAGCTTTTTTTCCTTCCTTTTATGGTTAGTTAGTTGGTTGGTTAAGCAGAGACAAATGAAGCCCAGGCTGGCCCTGAACTCGATCCTTTTATCTCACTTCCAAGTGCTGGAACTCTCTGCACGTGCACTGCCATGCTCAGCTTTAACTGGTGTTTAGCAAATGACTTTTTTTTCCTTCTTTGTGTGGACCACACTGACTTGGACTCAAGATCATCTAGTCAAAGCTGCTGGACCCTGTACAGCTCCATGGTTTTCATCTTTAAGTCTGTTTCCTAATAAATCCATACCTCACAGGAGATCTGCAAGTTCCAGCCCACTCCAGAGACAGTTCAACATCTGCATACAGCTGACTGAACTAGCTCACCACAGCCTATCACTGGATAGAACCAACCCCTAGGACTCCGGGTGTTCACATTCTGAGAATGTTAGCTCTTCACACTAGTTGAATGAACAGTTTCTTTGTTCATGGTGCTTTTTCTAGAAACAGTGTCAGAAATTGCTAAAAGCTGTTGTTTGGAAAAGCCTTTGATGAGCCCAGTGTGTTGGTTCAATCCTGTAAACAAAGAGGATCCCTATAAATTTAAGATTAGCTACTATTTAATCTGGGATCAATGTCTGCAACCCCCAGTGTTGGAATTATGGAGATATACCACAATGCTGATTTTCTTTGGTTTTCAAAGGCATTGGCCTACCAGAGCAAGCTTTGACAGGAAAATGAGAAAGTCTGTTAACAACCACCACTGTTGTGCTGAAAGTAAGCAACTTGAAGACTTTTGTCTTCAAGTTCCTCCCACCGAGTATAAAGCTAGGCAAGTAAATGTAGGTAGTGAGTGTGTAAAGTGATGCCACTGTCCTTTATAAGCACTTTGGACTTTTGAGGTACAGAGCAATAACTCATTTTATTTACTCTGTGTGTGTGTGTGTGTGTGTGTGTGTGTGTGTGTGTGTATGTACGCACACGTGCGTGCATGCACATACACACGAGAGAGAGACAGAGAGGTAGAGAGAGAGAGAGACAGAGACAACACACACATGGAGGTCACAGGACAACTTTAGAGTTATTCTCACTTTTCGTGTTGTTGAGGCAAGGTCTTGTTTTTGCAATGCCCTGTCCTCCAGACTTGCTGGCTGTGGCTTCTGTGCCATTCTTCTGTGGTGCCTCGATGTAGGATTACAGAGACACATCACCATATCAAGCTTTGTTTCTTCTTGTTGTTGTTGTTGTTGTTGTGTGTCTGAGTGCTTATATGTCTGTGCATACCCAGTGCCCACAGAGGCCAGAAGAGGGCATTGGGTCCTTTGGCTACAGATATTGTGAGCCACCAAGTAGGTACTGGGAATTGAACCCCAGTCCTCTAGAAGAAAAGCCATTGCTCTTAACCACTGAGCCATCTCTCCAGTTCCATATCCAGCTTTTTTTAATCTGGTGTGGTGGTTTGAGTAGGAATGGCCCCCATAACTTTACATGTTTGAATGCTTGTCATTAAGTAGTGGCACTATTTGACAATGATTAGGTGGTATGACCTTGTTAGAGAAAGTATATCACTGGGCTTTGAGGTTTCAAAAGCTCAAGCCAGGCCTAGTGTCATACTCTGCCTGGTGCCTGTGGGTCTAGATGTAGAATGCTCAGGTGCTCTCCAACACCATGTCTGCCTGCATGCTGCCATGCTGCCTGCCAGGATGGTAATGGACTGAACCTCTGAAACTTTAAGCAAGCCCCAATTAAATGCTTTTCTTTATAAGAGTTGTCATGATCACGTGTCTCTTCACAGTAATAGAACATTGACTAAAATATCTGATTTCTGGGGATCAAACTCAGGTCATCAGACTTGTATGGCAAGTACTTTTATCCACTGAGCCATCTTGCTGGCTTAAAAGCCAATTTTTTCCAAAGACTTACTGCTGTTTTCTGGGATGTATATAATGGGTTAGTTTGACAGCTCCTTTCCCTAGCAAACATATGCTTCTTCTAAGCTTGAACCACACTACAACAGATAATTCCTATTTTCCACTGCAAATTTCACCAGCTGTCATCTCTTTCATTCTCTCCCACCCAATTTGATACTAGAAAATCAAGCCTAGGATCTTGTACATGCTAGGCACACACTCTACCAATGAGCTACATGCCTCTAGTCCTTTTTGTCTTTTTTATTCTCCATAAAATAACATTGTATTTCAAAACTAAGTTAGGGTTTCCAAATGTATTCTTTTAATTCAACAATATGGCACTTTGTTTTGTTTTGTTTTGTTTTTGAGCAAAAAGAAGTGAAGTGGATAAACTAGTGCAATATGATCTAGTTGTTCTGCATTGCTCCAGAATCAGTTCTGGAAGTCTCTGGTATGTCAGATATTACCTCTTGAGATGCTACATAGTAAGTCCACTGGAGTTCTAAAGTAGTTTTGCCTGTAGTATGGCTGATGAGTATTTCAAAATACAAAGTAAAAAGGTTAGAAACTTCCATACTAGCAAAAGAACATGTTTTGTGAACACTTGGAGCCTGTGTAAAAGTAGACTTCATCCTGGCTTCCCAATTCTTTACCAAAGGGTCTTATTGATTCTTTTAAGAAAAACTGGAAGAGGAGTAGAATTGGAAGAGAAGTTTCTCCCCCACTTCAGACAGTTAGAAATAAACAACAGCACAGAGAACCACTAGTGTTCATACTTTGCCTGGAATCTCAAGGTCTTTTTTAATAGACCTTGATACTTTGTTTCATGTTTTAAGATCAGAAACAAAACAATCCACTTTTATATTGCCTTTTTGATCCCAAACCAAGTTCAAACTCGGTGTAGAGGTAGATGACCATCAATCTTCATTCCCTGTCACCCAATTGCTGGGATTACAGACCTGTACCACCTCCCAGTCAAGCAATGCTGGACAGGCATTCTGTCCACTAAACTGCATACATCCTGACAACCTTCCCTACCATCCCTCTCCAGGACTTTTGCATCTGTCTTTGCTGAAAGGTATATTATAATATTAATACCTCATAGTCCCTCTCTAAGCCCACTAGCAAGTGCCTTTCTGCTCATTGCCTGTACAAATGACTGTTCTAGGAATTTCATGAAAGTGAAGTCAGATGGAACCTGTGCTTTACTGACTGGCTTACTTACACTGAGCATCATGTGTTTCAGATCATCTACATGTCAAATGTGTCAGAATTTTCTCTTGAAAGATAATAATTCCATTGTTATATACCATGTTATTAATCCAGTCATTTTCCTGGTCATATCTTTTGACTCTTGATAATACTGCTATGCATATACACATATACACATCTATCTGAATTGCACTTTTCAGTTTTTATTTGTTTTGTGTGTAAGAGGGGATCCAACCCAGGGCTTTACACATGTAATTTCCTGGAACTGGAGTTACAGGTGATTGTGAGCAATCATGTGGGTGCTGGGAATCAAATCTGGATCCTCTAGAAAATTAGCTAGTGCTCTTAACTGATGAGCCATCTCTCCATCTTGAGATCTGTCTTTACTAAAAAGAATTGTTATTTTTATACATAAATTTATTTTGTTATTTACTTATTTAGTATGTGAACATACACATGAGTACATGTCAGAAGGCAACCTTTTAGAATCAGTTTCTCTTCTGTTTTTTAAGTGGATCTCAGGGATCAAACTCAGTGGTTAGGCATGGTGGTAAGTGCCTTTACTCATTTAACCATCTTGCCTGACCAAGAGTCATTGTATGTAGATAAATGTGTCTGTGTACGGGTGTGTGTTTCGTGTGGCTTTTGCTACCCCACCTAAGCTCCAGGAATGGACCATACTACCAGCCCCTGCCCAAAGAATATTGACTGGTTCTACAGATGAAAAACACAAACACACACAGTTGTTCAAATTCAACTTGCCTTCTTGGCACAATTGCTAAGCGATACTAATCTCCTGCCTGGAGAAGTGTGCCCTTATCAATACTCTTAGCTCCTCACCTCTCTACCTGGAGAAGTGTGCCCTTATCAATACTTTTAGCTCTGCACCTCTCTACCTTCCATCAGCTTTAGTTGCTCAGTTACACTTAGTCTCAGCTCAACATTCATAACTGCTAGCCTGTAGAAGTGGCCTGTGGCCACTCCACCTGAGATCTCACATGGCTGCTTGGCTTTTCTCTTTCCAAAGCATGGTGAACTCTCCCTTCCTCTCCTGCCTCTGTCTTGCCTGTGGGGACACGGAAGTCCTGTTTGCCTATTCCTTCCACCCAACAATTGGCCCATGGCTTCTTTACTGACAGATCAAGAACCAATAGGGGAGCAGGACCTTAGCATCAGGACCACTCTTATAGTACGAACGAACGGTGGCCTGCAGAGGCTAGAGACACTGGATCCCCTCAAGCTGGAGTTTAAGGTGCTTACAAACCACACAGCATGGATTCTGAGAATTGAACTCTGGCTCTCTGGAAGAGTGGTAAATACCCCTAACTTACTAAGCTACCCTTCAGCCCTGCTTTCAATTCTTGAAGTGTCTATGTAGAAATAGAATTGATGAATCATAGGTTGTATATTTTTAAAGAAGCATTGCCAAGTGTTGGGCGTGGTGTTATATACCTTTAATCCCAGCACTTAGGGGCAGAGGCAGACAGATATCTGTGAGTTCAAGGCCAGCCTGGTCTACAAGAGAGTTCCAGGACAGCCAGAGCTACACAGAGAAACCCTGTCTTGAAAACCAAAAACAATCAAAAGAAACATTGCCAGGCATGGTGATGTACACCTTTGATCTCAGCACTTGTCAAGAAGCAGAGACAGACAGATCTTTGAGCATTCAAGGCAATCCTAGTCTACATGGTGAGTTCCCGGATGGGCAGGGCTCTATAGACAGACAAAAATCAACATACACCTGTTAATGTTTAGTCTGTTGCTATATATTATAATATACATTTGCCAGTTTTTGTTGTGCAAACCTTGCTCCTTAATTAATTAATTAATTAATTAATTTTTTTCGTTTTTCGAGACAGGGTTTCTCTATGTAGCCGTGGTTGTCCTGGATCCCACTCTGTAGACCAGGCTGGCCTTGAACTCAGAAATCTGCCTGCCTCTGCCTCCCAAGTGCTGGGATTAAAGGCGTGCGCCACCACTGCCTGGCAAATAAGTACAGTGTAGCTGTCTTCAGATGCACCAGAAGAAGGCGTCAGATTTTATCATGGATGGTTGTGAGCCACCATGTAGTTGCTGGGATTTGAACTCACGACCTTCAGAAGAGCAGTCAGTTCTCTTACCCTCTGAGCCATCTCACCAGCCCCACTCCTTAATTTAAAAGTACTGGTTAATAAAGATGCCTACATCTGGGCAGAAGATAGGTAGGTGGGGCTTTTATTCCTGGGTTGGGTCTGAAGAGAGAATATGAGGAGAGGTAGAAGGATTAGAAAGAAGATGCCAGTGGAAGGGAGAGCATGGCCATGAAGGTCGTCCAATTGGAGTATGGGTGGCCCAGCTAGAACATGGCAATTGTGATGTTATTGACAGGAAAGTAGACAAAATAACTTGGAGGATAGATACCTGCCCAGCTCTAGTGCTTTTAGGGCTTATTATAATTCTAAAGGTTTTGTGTCTTTTATTTGGGAATTAAATGATCTAAAATGGAGTAGAAACCCCCAATTAATGTTTATTACTACACACACACACACACACACACACACAGAGAGAGAGAGAGAGAGAGAGAGAGAGAGAGAGAGAGAGAGAGAGAGAGAGAGAGAGAGAGAGAGAGAGAGAGAGAGAGAGAGAGAGAGAGAGAGAGAGAACACTACCTGTTTTTACAGTCATTGTCTCTTTATATATGCCCATTATCAAAGCACACATTTTCCAGGTTCTCCATATCTACCCAGCACTTTTGTGTGTCTTGACAGGGTCTCATGTAACCCAAGCTTGCTTCAAGCTTGCTACATAGCAGAGTGTGGCCTTCAGCTGCAGATCTTCCTATTTCTACCTTTCACGGCCTTGGATTACACAGGCATGTACTGCCATGTCCATGTCTGGCTGAAAAAAAAACAACAAAAACAATCAGCATGGTACCATATGCTTGCATCTGGGGGAATACAGAAGAATCAAAATAGGGAGTTCAAGACTACATTTGGCTGCATGAAACTGTTTAAAAAAAAAACAAACAATATCATCAACAACAACAAAAACTATAGAATGCCCAAGGTTTGTTTTTTTTTTTTAATTTTCTGATTCATATATGTATGTGCACATATGCATGTCATATGTGGAAGACAAAGGACAACTTTCAAGGCTCAAGTGGGTTGTCAGCCCTAGGCATCAAGTGCCTTTGCCTGCTGAGCCACCTGACTAGCCTCTCAGTCATGTTTTTATAGAGTCTGCTCTGAACTCTTCATAGACATTTAGGGTCTGGAGAGTGGCTTAGTGTATGAAGCATTTATCATCAAAGTAAGAGGATCTGAGTCCAGACAATATTCATCTCTGGTCTGTAATCCTAGTGTGTCCTCCATGAGGTGGGAGGAGACCAGAAAGTCTATAGAACCAGACAGACTAAAAATACCCTGTGTTGTGCAAGGTGGAAGCTAAGGGACACAGGTAAGGTTGTCCTCTGACCTCTGGATTCATGAGCACATACAAACATACAAACATATGAGAACAAAAGTAATATTAGTAATATTAGAGTAAACAGAGGATTCTGTGTTTGCTACTTAATTTCCTAATCCAGCAAACTTTTGCCAGTGTAGGAAACAAATACCGTGATAGCTTGGTCTTGTATTTGGCTTAACTTTCTGGTTTTATATGGGTTGCTATTCACATCTCTATGAGGCTGCCATTCACAGGCTGTACAGTTCACCCACTTCAGTGTGGTCACAGTTGTTTAAGTACCGCCAAATCCAGTGTCACTGGAGTGTTTTTGTAAGCTATGTCACTGTTTGCTAGAGTAGATTGTAGGCAGGAAAATAGGGGAGAAAACTGATCTTAATGAGCCACAAAATCACACATGGTCTATGTGTGATCTCAACATTTAGGAGGCTAAAGCAGGCGGACTGCTTCAGGTACGTATTAAGTTTGGGCTACATAACAGGTCCCAGGCCTGTTGGAATTACAGAATGTGACCTGTCGCATTCCTGCCTGATCACAACTACAAAACACATAAATCATCCATGAGGAGTGTAAGGTAGGTGGATTGATAGCAAGTGCTGCTGCTGCTGCTGCTGCAATGGGAAATGCCAGGATAGTAACCACTGTAACGCTGCACCACTGGCTTCCTCACACATGTCTGCCAGTGAACTCCTGCAAAAACCAGTTGTTCTGGTTCCCCCAGGGATCAGGGAAGTTTCGCACAGCAACCCTCTCTCCTCCCTTAGCACAATCCCTCTCTGTAATAAGGATGACATGAGGTGCTGGAACCACAGGGTCGTCTGGGCTGAGGTGCAGGATGGCATGAGGTGCTGGAACCGCAGGGCCGTCTGGGCTAAGGTGCAGGCAGGGTCGTCTGGGCTGAGGTGCAGGATGGCATGAGGTGCTGGAACCGCAGGGTCGTCTGGGCTGAGGTGCTGGAACCGCAGGGCCGTCTGGGCTGAGGTGCTGGAACCGCAGGGCCGTCTGGGCTGAGGTGCTGGAACCGCAGGGTCGTCCGGGCTAAGGTGCAGGCAGGGTCGTCTGGGCTAAGGTGCAGGCAGGGTCGTCTGGGCTAAGGTGCAGGCAGGGTCGTCTGGGCTGAGGTGCAGGATGGCATGAGGTGCTGGAACCGCAGGGTCGTCCGGGCTAAGGTGCAGGATGGCATGAGGTGCTGGAACCGCAGGGCCGTCTGGGCTGAGGTGCTGGAACCGCAGGGCCGTCCGGGCTAAGGTGCAGGCAGGGCTTCTCCCTGGGCCTTTAGTATTTCAAAGGATCATGGCTTTAAAACAGCACCTAGGAACCTGACCAGCTGTGCCCAGCTCCAACCCAGTATTAGCAAAAAGGAGCTCTTAAAAGATGTCTAAAGGCTGAAGAGATGGTCCTGAGTTCAATTCCCAGCAACAACATGGTGGCTCCCAACCATCTGTGATGGGATTCGATGCCCTGTTCTGCTGTGTCTTTATACAGCTACAGTGTACTCATATAAAATAAAATGAGTAAATATTAAAAAATGCCGAAATAGCACATCACCACCCTGGAAATAACTTGCTGTATGTGCTGTATCCCTTCTCTCCGTGTACAAGCACTTAATAGAAAGCATAGAAACAGCCTGACAGTCAATTCTGAGTCATTGACATATTGATTATCATGTTGTATGCCCAAGAGCCTGGCTTTTACTCTTCTCATGCTAGGTATAACAGGGCCCCAGACCTTAGCACAACTGACTCCATGATGGAAGTGCCATTCAGGCTGTAAAACTCAGCACATGGACAGTAGCACCTGCCAAAAGGAAAACAAAGAAATAATCCATCAAAGTCCATGGTTCTGGGTAAGTCTGCAAATGTACTAACCTTGCTTTTTGAGAAACCCGCCACCATCAGTCTTGCTACCCTTTACCTGAGAGCAACCTGAAGGTGCTCATCCATGACTGTCCAAGATGCAAGCTGAAACCAGGTATGTGGGGGTTACAGTATTAGTTTAACTGAAATTATTTAGGCCCAAGCCAGGTACTTCAGCCCAGAAAGCAGAACTGATCAATCTGAGCCAGGCTCTCTCTCAGATAGGGAAGAGGAAAGTCCACCACCACACACACACACACACAGTCATTGTATTCTCCTATTGGGCATGTCCATGGTGTCATCTATAGAGAAACTGACATTTTTCACTGCTGGGAAAAAGGACATTAGGGAGCTGGGTGGTGGTGGTGGCGCACGCCTTTAATCCCAGCACTTGTGAGGCAGAGGCAGGCAGATTTCTGAGTTTGAGGCCAGCCTGGTCTACAGAGTGAGTTCCAGGACAGCCAGGGCTACACAGAGAAACCCTGTCTTGAAAAAAAAAGGACATTAGGGAGTCTTGGTCCTCCTAGATTTGGCTTCCCCCATGAAGTTCTACCATCCACTGTAATGGGCCACTGGCCTGGCTGCCTGACAAACGGCCCTGAACTGGTCGGGTCTGTTGACATCCTGAGTGTTAGCCTGACCTGGTGCTGCTGAGACTCCATGGTAAAGAAGAGACGGACAGCTTAACCACAAGTTGATGGAGGACACCAGGGGAAAGAAACAACTGGCAGGACTCTGGTTACTGACTTTCATCAGGCTACTCAGCTGGGCTCCACAAAACCTTCTGAGTTGCTCAGACCAAGGTTTGTTGCACCAGACAGCCTAGTGCAGGAGGTCTCAGCCAGATTCCAGGTTTGGTTTTTGGTTTTGGTTGGTTGGTTTGGTTTTTCAAGACAGGGTTTTTTTTTGTGTAGCCCTGGCTGTCATAAAACTCACTCTGCAGACCAGGCTGGCCTCAAACTCAGAGATTCACTTGCCTCTGCCTCCTGAGTGCTGAGATTAAAGGCATGCATCATCACTGCCCAGCCAGGTGTAAGGTTTCTGCACAAGTAAATTCAAAACAGAGCGCCCTCACCCACGAAGGGGCCTGGACGAGAGAATAACACTCCAGTGAACTCCAGGAAAACTGACTTTACTGAGATTGGCCTGCCAGGGAGGATAAAAGAACATGTTAGCTTTTATAGATATCTTTTCTGGGTAAGTAGAAATGTTCCTCACCTAGACTGAAACTGCTAAAATAGAAGCTTAAAAGCTCCTACAAGAACCGGGTCCCAAATTTGGCCTTTCCCTAGCAAAATGGCCTATCTTTCATAGCCAAAACCTCTCAGGTAATAGCTAAATCTTTACACATGGATTGAAAACTTCATTGTGCAAATAAACCTCAGAGTTCTGGACAAGTAAAAAGAATAACTAGGACATTAAAAGAAATTTTAATAGAACTCTCATTACAGTTGAGGGAAGTATGGGTAGATCTTTTTCCATTGCTTCACGTCCCCTGTATCCATCTACATGGGATTTACCCCGGTCTTAGTCAGGGTTTTACATGGGATTTA
>JADRCD010227174.1:0-20161 GCA_019843815.1 Montemys delectorum
TCTAAAGAGCTTAGTGGTGAAGACAATGTAGGTATTAGCTCAATTAATATATAACAGGTGTTCTTCTGGTGCATTTTATATGAAGTCTTTTAACTGTCGTAATAGACCTGTGATGTGGTACCATCCCATTTTATAAACGAAGAAGATGAGACAGGGACAAGTCAGTTGCCCTGCGAAGCCACTAAATAGTTGAGCTAGAATTCTACTTTGCCGTGGGTGAATTTATGTCCCTGGGGCTCTTGTTCTTCGTGACTGTCTCAAACTGCCTGTCTTATTTTCAAAGGGTTAGAGTCCATGACCATGGTGGTAGGGAACATGGCTGTAGGCAGGCATGGTGCCGGAGCAGTCGCTAAGAGATCACATCTTGATCTTAGCCAGGAGGCAGAGAGAGCACTAACTCAAAATGTCACCAGACTTATAAAACCCCACCCCTGTGACACGCCTCCTCCAACAAGGCCACACCTCCTAATCCTTCTCAGACAGTTCCACCAATTGGGAAAGAAGTATTCAAGCATAAGAGCCTGTAGGGGCCATTCTCATACCACCACACTGCCCAAAGGGGATGAAGACATTGCTTTAACCTTATCGTTGAGACCACTGTTGTGGCTGTCTCGCTTTAAAACAGCTTGACCCACAAACAGTACTTGGGGGACAATCGTTCCACTATAAATTCAAGGAACAATAGAAATGGGCTTGCTATAATCCTGTACATTTCCATGGAAGTCGGCTCATGCTGTATTACTGAGAACATGACCCAGTTTATCGACATCAACACAGCAGGCACCATAGAAAATGCCAAGTGTTAGAAGGCCAAGGCATGTAGGAGGTGAGAGGCCTACAAACCATGGAGCACGGCGAAGACAGAAACCAGTAACCGACTCAGCTTTTGATTAGAGTCTCTGGTACCCACGCTGCATGGAGGGACCTGGGGAAGGCCAATTTTAACAGCGGCAGCAACAACAGACTCAGAGGAACCTGTCCCTGAGAGTGGCCACAGCCAAGGCACAAAGACACCTGGGGCAGAGACAGGGGACATTTCTGGAGCTACTGAATACTAAGGTCTTCCTTCAGCTCTATGGAGTACTGTGTGAGTGCTCGACATTCATTTCCATGTAAATGACAGCAGCAGCCGCAGCAGATTTCCAGCAAAGCTACTCTCAAGGGGATGGATAAATGCAGCTACCTCATAAAACCACACAAGACCCTCTGCTATCAATTCAAAGTCTAAAGATCAGGTTGTATGTGAAAGAACTTTTTCTCAAATCAGACAAGGGATTCTAGGAGCCCTCTCTCATGGTCAAGGTCTGAAGGGCCAAGCAGGAGCGGCAGTGAGGTACCCTCGGGCCAGGCAGGCTGCTTTCCTGAAGGGCTTTGAGATCAAAACACAGAGGACTTCCTGTACTGATGAGGAACTATGAATCCCACAATCATTCAACAGCCTACAGAAGTTGAGTCTACTCAACAAGTGGCTAGAGGTGAGAGGAGGCATTCATTGTTTAGCAAATGCAAACACTGAGAGACTCTGGTGTGTCCAGCCTGAGTCCATCCACAGGATGCACTCAGTGGAGGACAGCCGCTAATGCAGGCCCCGCACAACATCACAGACATAGTTACCATCATGAGGTACTTTTACAGCTTTCCTTTGCAACACGCTCCACCCAGGTCTGGAGTCTGAACTTTGCCAATGACATCACATCTCACTACCAAACTGTTGGACCCACTTGTGTTAGATCCAAAAGCTCCAGCTCGTCCCAGGGTCTGGGCAAAGCAGAGGTTGAGCCCTCACACCCACACGGCTTCCACAAGAGAAAGACGATGCTGACTCACAGGGAGGCGGGGCAAGAGACACACAAAGCCCCTCTCTCAGGAGCAGCACCTGTAATGGCTTGGTTGCCTCAAATGTTTAATTTCTCTTTTCCTGGGACTTCTGTCAGCATCCAAAAAGAGCTGGCTGGGCTTGGGCCAACAGCGATTCCGAAGTTCCTTTTATCAGTACAAGGACCCCCTCCAACTCTAGACTTGACTATTCACTGGATGCGCCAGCAGTGGGGACACATCCCACTTTGCAGCAAAACAGCTTCTCCAGCTGCCTCACCTCAGGTTTCCTCAAAATGAGCTTCCACAGGGTCAAGACTCACATGAAAGCGGTTTTGTATTATGCAGAGCATTTCCTGATGGCCTTTCCTAGTTAGGCAGGCAAAAGGAGAAAGAGGCCACGGGGTGGGAAAGTGCCCACACATCCCGTTCATTCGTAATCACTGTTTTCATGTTCATCGAAAGCCTTCTCATGCTATCCCCGCGAACCCTTATGCCCCACAACCCTGTGACTTCCTGTCCCACAAGCCTGCCAGGTGCCTAGGGACTCACCACCGGCCTAAAGGTTCACAGAGAAAGAAACAAAAGCGTGGGAGAGAGAGCCCACCTCGGTAGATTAGCAGACACCTGGCCGGCTCCCTGAAGAACTTGAGGAGAGGGGGCCAACGGAAGACTGCCATTCACATCGTGGAACACACAGGAAAAACTTCAGCACCCAGGAGGAAGAGATGGCTGCAAGGATGGGCTACCCTACCACCATCGCTACACTCAGGCACACAGGAGGAGAAGCATCCACCGCTGCTCAGAGGTGGGAGGCCCTGCTGAACCCTGACTCCTCCCACCAAAGACTGGATCTTCAGTTGAGTTCAAACATCTCCGAGTGGATTCTCCAGCCCTTGTATTGCTTTTAAGTTGTAACCAAAGCCTGGTAAGAAGCAACTTAAGAGAGGAAGGATTAATTGTGACTCGAAGTTTAGGGGATGGAATTCATCGAGGTGGGAAGCCATGACAGCGGGCATCTCCACAGTGGGGGTGGGGTGAGTGGCGAGGACTTCTTATCTCCTCCCCTCCTGAGGGAACACAAGGGAAAGGAAGTGGGGGGATATGCTATGACCTTCGGACCCGCCCCTGTCCCAGCGACTCACTCCCAAAGGCGCTACAACCTCGCAAAACATCAAGGTAGGATGGTAGGAGCCGAGTTCAAACACGTGTGTGCTGGCTAGTTTTATATCAACCTGACACAAGCTGGAATCATCAGAAAGGAGGGAGCTTCCATTGAGAAAACAAGCCTCCAAGAATTCCAGCTGTGGGGCGTTGTCTTAGTCAGTGATTGATGGGGGGGAGGGGAGGCAGCCATCGGGGACCGTGCCATCCCTAGGCTGGTGGTCCTAGGTTCTGTAAGAGAGCAGGCTGAGCAAGCTGGTAAGCAGCATCCGTTCATGGCCTCGGTGTCAGCTCCTGCCTCCAGGTTCCTGCCCGGCTTGGGTTCCTGCCCTCACTGCTTTTGACGATGAACTGTTCAATGGAATTGTAAATGAAATAAACCCTTTCCCCGTCAAGTTGCTTTTGGTCACGGTGTTTCATCACCGCAATAAGGACCCTAAACTAAGACAACACGGAACCGGGAAGGGGACATTTTACATTCAAAACATAACAGATTCCCAAGTATGGCCTTTCTCCTCCCTGGCTCAGCTTTCTGCCTGGTTGGCATGGGCACCCAGAATTGGGATCACTAAAATGTTACCCTAATAATAACAACATAAAAAATATCCTAACAATAATACAAAAATAACATAAAAGCTCCCAAACAGATGGGAGCATTCAATAGCCTGAATCGAGTGTATTTGGTTTTGCTTTTAAATTCTTATCAGCACCAACACTGCTGAGCAACACTGCTAGGCCTCCGGGCTGGCTTTTCCTCATTGCAGACTCAACCTCTCCTCCCACACTCCCTGCCCGGGAAAGCC
Source organism: Montemys delectorum (assembly GCA_019843815.1). Classification (NCBI taxonomy): domain Eukaryota; kingdom Metazoa; phylum Chordata; class Mammalia; order Rodentia; family Muridae; genus Montemys; species Montemys delectorum. The sequence continues at coordinate 3,783 of JADRCD010227174.1, forward strand.
CAGCCCCTCCCACGGCCCTCTTGCTGCAGATGACACAAGTGTCTTCATCTCCAGCCCTAAACGACTCTCCCGAGCATCTCACTGAGCTCTCTCGACTGTCAGTTGGACAGATGGTGACCAAATGTGCGCGCCCGCCTGGGGCAACACAACCTCCTCCTCCTCACTGGGCAGGCAAGGCTGAGAGTAAAGGTTCAGCAAGGTCTCTTTCATGTCAGTGGGCATCTCTGGGTGTGTCCCTTCTCGTTCACCTGAGTGGTGACGGCAGGACACACCCTCCTTGATTCCACCCCTCACCAGCAGCCCCTCCAAAGGATCGTGGACAGGCTGTCCCGGGGCTCTTCCTCTTCTGCCATGCTGGCTGGCATCCTGCAACCCTTGGCCTCAGCTAGGGAGAACTAAGCATGTTCCCCTCTGCTTAGTTCTCCCTAGTTGAAGCCCTCAGCATGTCCCTCCTGAGTCAATACACTTGTTCCTAACTGCCCCCCCGGAGAATTTAAATTTTCAGGGGGCAGGGCTTTGTTTCCAACTGAATCTGCCACCTAGTCTTGGATAGATGGGTGATAAATATTTCACGATCAAAGCTTTCTCTATATCTCTATCTTCCATGCTAAAAAAGAAAAGAAAGGGAAAGGAAAAAGAAAATGAAAATCCATTTTTAAAATAAAATGAAACAGGTCATGGTATGCCCCCGAAGACCTATGTTTGTAGATTCTCCTCCGAGCCCCTAATGTTGTGGTTAGCTGGGCATGTGGGTCCAGCCTGTGGACCCTCTGCCTAAGTGTTGTGCTTAGCTGGGCATGTGGGTCCAGCCTGTGGTTAGCTGGGCATGTGGTCCAGCTTGTGAACCTCTGCCTTGCACGTTACCAAGGCTATCCTGAGTTATTTCCCTTGCCTCCTGCAGTACATATCCTTTCTCCTCCCGAGCCTTGGTTCATTCACACTGTTCTCCCTTCTCAAAATAAATAAATAAATAAATAAATAAAATAAAATAAAATCATCTCCCAACACCTTCTCCATCTGGAAAATTATTTTATTGATCAAGACTAGGCTCCAAAGCCTTTGTGTTTTGTGAGCCTCCGCCCCATCCCCCGTCCCCTCCCCCTCCCAGAATCTCAGAGATACATTTCCACTGAGAACCTACTGTATCAAATCATGGTAGTTAGTTCCACAGGACCACTGAGACCAAGAATCGGGAGCTAGGCGGTGATGACCACACCGGCCATCTCCCGGCCTGTGCTGCTGGACATGGGTTTGTTATTCTATACTCCTTCCAGGCAAAGAAGGCTCTGAGCCGGGCTCCCGCCCTGTGCAGAAAATATAGCAATGGTATACCTTCGGTTCACTCTCAATGATGCTGACACCTCGGGGAGCTATGATACCCCCCAACTCACCCCTGCCACCCCTCACCTTCCCCCACGGAGTCGATGTTCACAGCACCTAGGGAAGGCTCTCCTCTTCATGGGGAATAAAACCAAGACTGTAAGTTGGTTGCCATCTATCCCCCGTGCTAACAGCAGGGACACTAACTGGTGACGCCCTGTAAGGCAGTCTGTCTCCCCAGCGCTTCCCCCCCCCCCCCGAATCCATAATATATTCGCCAAGTCAATGTTAAAAGCAAGTAGGTGCCTTCCAGCCTTCCATCTGCAAGGTAGCAGTATAAATAAGATTGGGGGGCGGGGACCTGCTCTCTGCTTCTAATCCAAAGCAAACGGGGACATGAGTGGGACCTGGGCAAGACTTTTTAAAGGTCACAAAATAATTCATAACTGAATTCACCTTCGCCAGATAAACTAGAAGTTTCTTAGAGATTGTTTGCCTATTTAAGTGTAATTCAATACAATTGAAGAGATGGGGTACACCAATGTACATGTACTGAGTGCATGCTGTTACACTACAATCTAATTTTGCAGGAGTCTCCTACTACACCCCCAAAACCTTTTGTGCGTGTGTGTGTGTGTGTGTGTGTGTGTGTGTGTGTGATACTCATATGTATATATTTATGAGGAGTGCACATGCCTGTAAGTGTGTATACAGGGACTAGGGATTGGTTGGGTATCTCCCTCTGTATCTCTCTACCACATTTTTCAAGATTTATTTATTTCATTTTTATGTGTATGAGTGCTTTGCTTGCAGATATGTACATAAATCCCTAGAGCAAGAGTTGTAGACAGTTGTGAGCTATGAAATAGGTGCCGGGAACTGAACCCGGGTCCTTTGTAAGAACCATAAATGCTCTTAACTGCTGAGCCATCTCTCCACCCCACCACACACACCTTATTTTTGAGACAGGACCCCTCACTGAACTTAGCGCTCATCGATGGCTACTCTAGCTCGCCAGCAAGCCCCAGGGTCCTCTTGTCTCAGCAAGCACTGGGGTACAGGTGTCGTCCACAGCCATGACTGGCTTTTTACGTGACTGGTGGTGAGCTGAGTCCATGTCCTTGTGCCTGTCCAGCAAACACGTCACCAACTGAGTCGTCTCCCCAGCCCCCAACTCTTCTCTTAAAATGAATCTTTGGGTTGGATTAGGCTATTAAGATTCCACGTTAGTTAATAGAGACCCTCGAAAAAAGACGACTGAAAATCCTTCACAAGACTTTAAGCCTATCACATTTCTGTAAAACAAGTAGATCCTGTTATCCTCTCATAGAAATAAAACAAAACAAAACAACAAAACAAAACAAAAACAAAAGTGAATCCCACAATCTCCCCAGTCAGTGCAAGAGGTTACAGCTCAGGAAACGTCTACATTCTTCACTGAAAGCTTGAATTCAACAACTAGCTAGATCAGTGCCAATGTTGTGGGAACACCAACGTTAATGCCTTTCTTAGGAGAACCTTCCCTTTACTGGCTCAAACGATCCAACCACACATCCAATGCAACCAGACCCAAGAAATGAGGTCATTTTGTATTTTGTTACTGTTGGAAGAAAACAAATTAAAAAAAAAAAAAAGCAATATAGTATATTAGTGTGTGAGTGACCTTCCTTGTCCAGCTCTTATTCCATAGTGGTGATCCAGGAGACACAAGTCAACCATTTCAGATAGAAGCAAGAGACGGCCAAGCCTTCTTTCCCAAAGAGCCCTGCCCTTACTAACCCTCCTTTGAAATGCTTAATTTACTGGGACAATGATGGAGTGACCACTGACCACGTTTACTACTTCTTAGCACCCAAGTCCATTTCTGGAGACTCGGGACACATTCATGTACACAGACAGGGTCACAAACGTGCCTGGCCCGTGGGGGCTGCAGGTGCTTCTCTCTCGTCTTCACGGCAGAGCAGGCGGAGGCTCGTTCATGGCTGTGCTCCCAGCTTTAATGCCACTTCTAAATAATGTCAAGAATTTGTTTTCATTTGACTTCTCTGATGTTCCCAATTTACCTGGTTTAAGATTAATAAAGCAATTACAATACTCCCAATTAAGAAGCCATTTCAAAATGCACTCTCAATTCCAACTGGTGAGCAACTCACTTAATTATTTCTATTTGTTTTTTCTTCTTGAGTGGGTAACTTCTCTTAGAGCAGTTCAGACACGGTTTTTGTAAAGATAAAGGGAAACTGGGCTAAATTCCTCCTAAAATTTAGCCTCAAGTTCATCTACCCAGCAAGTCTTCCTGGACGGGAGAGCAAGCACAGTGAGTGACTCTGGGACAGCGTGGTCATCACATCTTCTCCCTCCAAATTTATTCAGGGCAGAAATGCTCTCTCCACGGCTCAAAAGTCCTAGTTGCCACTCTCTCCTCCTCCTCCTCCTCAGTGTTCGGATCACAGGTGTGAGCATCCGTCTGTGCGTTGCCTCCTAATCTGGCTTTATGTGACCATCTGTAGATGCTATGAGCTCAATCTCACTAAAGATGTCTCTTAATAAAGATGTAAAAGATTGGAGAGACGGTCACAATCTCCTCCTGGTGCATTCACCAATTACAGGGGGTGATATATACAAACGCTGTTTGTGTTGCTTTTAACTCTCTAAGCACATGCGAGCTAAGAGATCATTAACACCGGTCCAGAGTGCACAGCAACTGCGAAGAAGGCTGTCACAACCTTTTGAAGAAGATGGTGACCATGCACATCGCTGGCAGGGGTTCCGGGGACCAGGCATCTCTTTGCTCAGAGCAGGTGAGAGTCAAGGGACATCCCTTTGGAACCCAGGGTTCTTGGGGTTCTGGGTCTCTTCCATTAGGTACCCAGAGTCCAAGGGTTCAGGCCTCCTCGCCTCTCCTTGATCCTGGATTGTGGCATTTTTCTGTGGATTCACCCGTACGTTGATGGCCCTTCCTGATCACAATGCCAGAGTTCCCTTATGTCACAACAGGAAAGGCCAATTTTCAAACAACTTGACAACTTCATCGTAAAGGGTTATTTTTTAGTTACCTATAGAGAATAGGGCTAGGGTGGATATATTGGAGATAGGCGTCCTCCTGTTCTGGCATACTAAAAGAAAGGCCGTAATGAAAGTGACAATACCATCCCTCAGGTCCTTCTTCTGTTACATGAGGATAAATAATGGTAGGTGCCATGTACACCCACCGTGAGGAATTAAATGAGGTAACATGTTTAAGGTGTGGGGATAGGTGTTGGCACACAAAGCGCATACTAGGTATTTGCAATCAGTATTACTGACAGTTTGGGAATGCTTATCAGTCACTCAAAAATTTGGGCCATTTAACATTTCATCCCATCTTTTCTCAAGTGTCCATGGCTAGTGATCGCTGACCAGTTCCTGTGAGAATGGGCCAATAAGTAGCTACGTCTTACAGCTGACACAACGAGACCACGTATGTGATGTTTCTTGCATGGATGTTGCTGTATGCCTTGGTGAGAGGTGACTCTGTTTGTAAACGTGCTGAAAAGCCTGTTCATTTGGCCCTTTCTTCCCTTCAGTTCAGAAGCAATGATCCTGGTGGTCCATTTAGACGTGCCCTCACCCTGTGTGGTTACTTCAATTATCAAGCGCTGAATGAGCTTCGAAAACCAGGCAAGGGTAAAAAGAAGCAATTTGAAGAAAAAAAAAATCACTTTTCTCATCACTATCAATAAATAACACTAAATTTAAATTGAACTAAAAATCTATGTTCAGAAATTTTTGTGCAAGTCATTTGCATCTAGACGCTTGAGAAGTTTTATTTGTATGTGTCTCCAGGAGCAAAACCTGAATCCCTTCATATGTGCATTGCTAGGACATGCAATGAAGGAAACCATGGACCAGAGAGATGGGGAAGGCAGCTAAGAGCCTGGATGCCAGCAATTCCTAAAAGTCCTCCTTATTGTGAATATATATTCCAACACTCCCACGGATGCTTAAAACCATAGAAAGTGGAATAGCAAATTCCACATGCTTTATTTTATTCTATGTATATATATGTATGTATATGTATGTATGTATATATATATGATAAAGTTAAATATATATGTTTAGTACAGTAAGGAATTAACAATACCAAACAATAAAACAGAACCTTTATAACAATACACCATGAAACATTGTCTTCTGGATATTATCTTGCAATATCCTACTGTAATGTATACTAGACAAAAGGATAATTTATATTCCATGTAGGAGGACCTGGGCAGGTTGGCGAAAGACCTCCTTGCGCTATTCAAAATGGCACTCACATGTTACGGCTTGTTCTAGACTTTCCTGCTTAATACTTTCAGGCCCCAAAGGGCTGACTACTGTAATAGAGATGCATGTAACAAACTACTGCGATTGTATCGGTGTTACGAAAAAAAAAAAAATGGAGTCAAACAGAAGTTATACGACCTGGCCAGCGCCATGCAGCCACGGAAGGGCAAAGGCTGAGCTTGAACTCTGCTCACCCTGTAAAGAACTCAGAACCCAGGTTCTCCCTGGAAGGTCTTTGTGGAAGCACTGAAGACTCTACCTCAGGCACCAAGAACAGAATAGCACAGCTGCTTTCCTTCATTTCTAATCCCGTACCTACTGGGTCAAGACCCTTGTCTACACTCACCGTTACTCTCGCGGAGCAAAGGAACCCTGCGTCTCCCTGACTTGTCTCTTCTCTTGTGGGTGGTGACATGTGAGATTCACTACTTGTTGCAGGGAGTCCTTCTTCTGCACCCCCAGAGCTTTCAGATTTCGCCCTGTCAATAAGTTTCGAGATGCTGAAGTCACCCCAGGACTGATGTCGGGAGAGCTGGGACTCTCTTGACCAGGTGGATTTTGCATAGAGCTTTACGGGAAAGGCTTCTACTGAGCCACATATAAAATTTTTTTTTTTCTCAATAAAACTCCAAGACACTCACTCACCTCTACAACACAGCTGACTGCTTAGAAAGCATTTGTTCCTATCTGCTGACACACAGACATAGCACTGGGACCAAAAGGAGAGCTCATTTCAGAGAGGACTGTAACTCAGGTGTACTGACTCTGAAGCCGGAAGTGGGAGGCACAGCCTGCCCGTCGTTCTACTCCTGCTCTAGACTTTTAGCTGGGTGCTACCACCTGTTGGGAGACATTCAGGATGCTCCCAACATCCTTAAGAAAAAACTCCAAACTTCCTGTCTGTCTATACATTGGGTCACTATAGTCATGTATTCTGCACTCATCAGACTATCCTCTGCGCTCTCTCAAGTTCCATCTCCACATCTCTGTACAAGATGCTCTCACCCTAAGTGTCTCTCTGTCTCCAAAGCCCCTCCTGACGCCTCCTCCAACCTCCCCAGATCACCTCCAGCTGGATGTGGCCTCTGCCTTTCACGACTGGCCCACCCACAGTAATTGTTTTCTAGGTGGTGAGGTAGGAACTGGGGCACATCTTTTTCTTGTTCTCAGCCAACATCACCTGAGCATTTGGATCAGATGCTGCACTGGTGCCTAAAACGTAAAAATATATCAGGCAAGATCCTTGCCCTCAGTGGGCTTACCATGTACGACACGGGGCTGCAATGGGAGCCTGGGGGAGGGGAGAGTTTACTGATCAGAGAGACCTGAGACGACGATGATGATGATCATTGTCGGGAGTGTAAAGTTCTATTAGTTGAAAAGAATAATGTAAGTAAGCCACAGGCCTTGGTTTGAGGTGGGGTACAGGTAGTCAGTGTTTATTGAATAAATATAGCAAAGATACCCAAAACTGAGCACATTGTCTGAGCTACTAATTCCCTATGACTTTCTGCAATTACCAAGGGTTTGTGGCATTTCCATCCCTGATATCAACTCCCGAAGATTTATAAAATCCTCCTTATTTTATAGATAAGGAAGCTGAGATACACACACACACACACACACACTCATGCACACGCACTTGAAAACCCTCAAACCCATCAAGTATCAGAGCCCACCCTGAGTTTCCAACAACAGAAGGGAGTTCATCTCTGAGAAGTAACATCTAGAGCAAAGCCTAGGTCCTCTTCCTGTACATCCAGGTGAACTGTTCTAGTCGGTCCTCAAAAATCCAGGAGGCTTCTGGGAAAGTAAGGCAAAAGAAGAAAAGCGACTGAAGACATGGCCCACAAGAATTTTGGGCACAGCAGGGCTCTGTATCCCCCCATAAGCCTGGTAGGGGCCTGCTCGGGAAAATCCTTTTCAGAGGCTCCAAATGAGGACCCTTCTACCCAGCTGACAAAAGGCAGCCCAGGGAGAGCCACCCAGAGTCACCACAAGCTAAGCCAGGCTTATAAAAGCTCTCCTAGGGCTCAAAGAGTTGAATTGGATCTCTGGCTTCCCAGGACAAAGCATCTGGGTTTCGATGGAGTTCTTTTCTCTCTCCTCTTTTGTCTGGTCATTTTCTCAATTTCTCCTTTTCTAGTTCAGGCTTTTTCTGTAATAACTTATATTGGGCACATGACTCCTCCCCCTCTCCTAGCGCTGACTATTATACCCCACTATTGTGATATTCTTTTTCCTCTGAAAGCAATCAAAAATGAAAATCCACATTTCTGAACAGGCTCTATTAAATATGCACCTTTTGTGGGTTAAAAAAGGAAAGCGCTCTCTGAGGGCTGATTTCAGCTGTGTTTCACCTACGGATTAGACACCAGGGTGAGACTTCTGCTCCTTAGCAGGCCATTTGCATCTGGTAATTGAGAAGGAGGTCAGAGTCTGGAGGTAGAAGCAACTTATTCTAAGGAATACGTTAGTCTAAAGGGTGGCTCATCGAACTGTAGTCTTTGTACCAGCAGCAAAGGCTCTACCCAGGAGCTTATTGGATAGAGATGGCTCCAAAGTTAAGAGTACCTGACAATCTTCTAGAGGACCTGAGTTCAGATCCCAGCACCCATCCTGTGCAGCTCCGGACTGACTGAACCTCAAGCTCCAGGGAATCCAGTGCTCTCTTCTGGTCTCCCAAGGAACTGGCACAAACATGGCAGATACTCACACATGCACATCAATAAAACTAGTGAAGAACATAGAAATGCAGGCTCTCAGGGACAACCCAAAGCTAACGGAATCAGGATCTATTTTTTAACAAGATTTTCTTTTCTTTTCTTTTGTTGTTGTTATTGTTGTTGTTTGCCTACACATGAAAAATTTTAAGAGCAAAGGTATGGAGTAAAGGTAAACTGCCTTTACTGTCAACTTGGATACTCCAAAGATTTCTTTTCTAAGAAAGTATAACTGTTTTGTTGATCGAAGCCTTAGGATGTCCCCACCCCCACTGTTCTTTCCTGCCCAAACTGGATTCATGCAGGAATCCTGGAATGATAAGTATTCCTCTGAGTATCAGTGTCAGCCAAAAAAGAACTGAAGGTGACATCAGGCTGGTGGCCAGCCATTCTGCAGCAGATGATCCCTAAAAGGAAAGAGTTCTGACACGGGGGTATGTGTGTGTGTGTGTGTGTGTGTGTGTGACAGGGAACCCTTACCTCTGTTTTCAAGGCTCTGGGAAGGGATAGAAAAAGACACCAGTGTACAAACTGTGCAAACCGCAAAGGTCACTGGGGAGTCTTGGGAAAGTAAGCTAAGACAGCCCTGAAAACTTAATGGATGAAACCAAGAGCGGAGCCCTCATATCCGGCGCATGCGCAGACCTCACACATCCTATAGCAATGGCGGAGACTTGGGGAGATGGGCTCCGATTAACTCATCTGTCATCTATATGGGAGACCTGTGCCAGGAGACGGAAAAGCATGTGGACCTGGTTAGAAGGACTGGGAGCCAGAACTGAAAGGTCAGCTAAGAGGAAAAGACTCGGACCTGTTCAGTGGTCGCTTGCATACTGACTTCCAACTACTCATGAGGTAGAGTTAGTATCCAGAGAGCGGAGCGTCCTAGCGGGCCACAAAGACATGGTCTGGACTCACACTTGACCCTGACCTCTGCGAAGAAGATACCTGCCTCTGAGAGGCTTCTAGTAAAAAACTAAAATAACAGCACACAAAGTTACTCCTTGGGGGGGGTGGGGAACACAACCACCTATCCACCCCCTCCATCCAAAGCAAAAGTCGCACGCCGCTAAAAACAGTCTCGCCCTAGGCATCCCATGGCTGCAGTGTGGACCACCTGAATTGCCGACTGCTCTGTGCTAAGTAAGGCCTACGTTATCACACTCCTCCCTCAGTTTTGCTGTCTGCTCACTTTATTTGCCCCGTCTTCACCTTCAAAGTCTCCGAAACAGCAATATTTTTTTCCCCCAACATGGAAATGGTTCATTTATGCCAAGCAATACTTGTCTTTCATCGAGTGACAATCTACTTAGGCGTCCTCTGTATTTCGGCTAGGAGAACGCATACCAGTCCTTCGTCCTTCCCATGCCCACATCAGCAATGGCTAAGGAGGATCTGGAACAGGCAGGAATGATAGACCGTGGTGTACAAGGAAGAGAGGGAGATACTTAAGCCGGAGGAAATTCAGACAGGAACTCTATCTATCTTCCTCGACCACAGCCAAAAAGATAGCCCTCTCTCTTGGAATCAAGTATGTTATAGACTAGCCGCCTACAGGGGCTGGGGCTATCAATTTGATTTCAGACCTTCCACTTCATAGAAGAGGAATTGACTTAATCCCCCTGTAAATCAGACCTCGCTAAGCAGTGTTCCAGAAACATACCTGAAGGAAAGCTCTACAGCCCCTCCCCACCCCCAACAGCCACCAACATGCCTCAGCACACCACCTCCAAGAAAGAGAAAGTTAACTTTCAAATAAACCTGCCCTTCAACTGGTCTGACCATGTTTTCAGACCCTTCACATTCTTAAAGGTGGTTTATGCTAACATTCAAATCCAGAAGCCCAAAACTGACGGCTGCGGAGGGCAAAGATCAAGGGTCGAAGGGCCACAAATACACCCCCACCCACACACACACACAACCCCCAGAATCCTCTTTTTCCTCTGGGCCAAAATGGGAAAATGCACCAGGCTTTTTATCCATCCTTCAGAAAAGCCCAATTGGGCTGCCGGTGGGTGTGCGAACCTACACCGGTTCCACACAATTTTCTGTGAACTCCAGGGGTTTTGCAGAAGGCTGGGACACAGGGGCTCTATTTCTCAGGCACCCCTAAAGTCTGCATGTATGCAGGAGGCGCAGCGCTGTCCTGTCAGTACAGGCTCCCCTCCCCGCTGGGCCATCCAAAGCTTCCCCCATCTTAGCGGGGTCACTCACCACCCGTGAGCTGTGCAGGGCCAAAGCACAGCGCCAGTTGAAACCACAGGATCACGGCCAAGAGTCTCTGGGGGGACTGAGGCTGCTGTTGCTGCAGCTGCTGCTCTAGAAATCCATCTCCATTGCTCGGGTTCATTCCATGATACATCTTTCATCCACAGAGGGCATCCAGCTTGCAAGAGTCTGCAACCAAGGAGCGGAACACGACAATACCCCGGGGTTGCCCAGGCTCTGGGGCCAAGCTCTCCCTCCTCCGCCCTGGGGACCCGGTGCCTGGGCTTTGCGGGCTCCATCCCATCCCTGTTCGTCCCTGCGCAGCCCCCGCCCCCTTTCCCACAGCGAGATCCTCCCTGCCACCCCCACCCCCCCATGCAGGGGTCCAGAGAGTAGCAGCCACCATGGGATACTGCGCGTGCGGGAGGGATGGAGGAGGGGAGAGAGGACAGGGGTTAGTGCACACTGGCTCTGTGCTGGTCCCCGGGATTCAGCGGTTCTGATCACGACAGGAAAGTCTAAAACCTTTCTACCATCAAGCGGCTGAGAAAACACTTTTCCCCGGGCCTCTACGTTTCACTCTGAGGAATCTCACAACGTGCCCCCTGCTGCCCCTGGATACTTCTCTGCTTTGCCAAGGATTGGGGAGGCTCCTATTGCCCCAGTCCCTTTCTGAAATCAGAGCTGTTCTTTTTTATTTTATTTTATTTTATTTTTAAAATTCCTCCCTTCGGGAAGCTGAGCCAGGAGCCAACTCGCCCAGCCCGGCCTGCGCACGCCTCCCCGGGGCAGGCAAGCCCCTTCCGGGCTCCGGCTCTTACCTGTGGGTCTCATGCAGGCAGCTTCCTTCCCTCCTCCGCCTCCTCCCCCCGCCGGTCTAACCCGCATCTGTGCGCGACCTCTGCTGCTGCCGCCGCTGCTGCGCGAGCGAGCGAGCGAGCGAGCAAGCCAGAGGAGCGAGCGAGCGAGACGGAAGCCTCGGCGGCTGCCGGGCTACACCGCCCCCGCCCGTCCCGCCGCGCGCTCCCTCCCCGGGCTCCCCCGAGTGGCCGGGGGCGGGGGCTGGGGGAGGGACGGGGACGAGGGGGCCGCGGCGGCCCGGCTGCGCGCCCCCGGGGAGGCGCCCGCGCGGCCGCTACCTGAGCTCGGGGGCGCGCGCGGCGGCGGCGCGGAGAGGGGAGGAGGAAGGGACGAGGCCCCGGGCGCGCGCCGGAAGGGCAGGGGGCGCGCGGGCCTGCACGCGCCTCGGCGGGTCCCAGCCAGCGCCGGTAGCAGGGGTAAGGGCGGGGCGGGGATGGCGTGGGCGGAGGAGGACGCCGTGGCCAATGGGAAGCCGGCGCGCCTGCACCTGTCGGGCACGAGTCGCCAGGCGGCGGCACGCGCGCACACGCTTACGCCTATGCGCGGGCACACATACCCAGGCACACGCACGCGCACACGCCGCAGGTCTGTCGGCACCGCGAGCCATCACCAGTGGCCTCCGGAGCCCTTCGGCCCGTGCGTGCCACCAAGAGGCTGCTGCGACCTCGAAGGTGGAGGCGGACGGGATGATCCCACCCAGGACCGTCACCGATGACAGGGTTAACTTGAACGGGGCGGAGTAAGCACAACCCTGGCTGCTAAAACCTCAAGTTCTTGGTGACCCCAGCATCTCCACGGGGTCTGAGCTTCCTTCCCCTAGAGACCCAAGGAGGCTGGGTCTCTCTGTATGCCGTCCCTTGCACCATCGGCATTTCCCCCTCTTGGCTGCCTTGGAGATGGCGGGCATCTCTCCGAGCTTTCTTTTGAGAGCCTCTCCCCCCCACCCCCTCAGGGATGCAAGACCGGGCGGTGAGATGATGGGTGTCGATGCGGAAAGAAGGGTATCACCGGAAGGGGAGGGTAAGAACCCGAAAGGACCAGAGGTCCTCAGGAAAGAAAGTTCCCCTGGTCAGCGATCTCTTCAAGATGTCTTAAGTTCAGCCTGCTGCTAGCTCTGCTCTCCCAATCTTTGCTGTTCCCCAGCCAGCTAGGCCTCCCTCTGCGGTGGGCTGGGCTCCGAGGGCCCTCATTCCAGCCATGGTGATTAAGGGGTGTGCCTTAATGAGGTAGTGCCAGCAGGCCATATTTTTGAACCACTGGTACTCCATTATTCTGTAGCAATTTGTGGATACGAAAAACCATGTTTCTGATACAGCCACCAAATCATCTCGTCCTTCTATCGACTTTCCCAACGTCTCACATACTGAAGGAAGTTCGGAGATTACAGCTTTTACCGTGTGGGCTCTTACTGCGAGTAATTTTAACAAATTCTTGCAGGAGAATTAGCTTTTAGTAGATAAATCTAGTTCAATGTTGTTGAGGGTTTTTTTTTTTTCGATTTGTAAAATTGAGATGTCAGCTTTGCACAGAGTAAGTTTAACAGTTTTAGCTATCACAAATGCATTCCTGCTAAAGCGTATATTTTGAGGCCCCAAAGCATTACTTGGGTATTTTTCTGTGTTTCCAAGGTCCTAAGATTGTTCGCTGCAAATTGAATATTTATTCTAGCTTATTCTCAGTAAAATATCTACCATTTTAAAATAGCTGTCAGACCCACAGGGCATAAAACTGTTGACCATGTGACAAACATATCTGAAATCTGCCCTTTAGCTGCAACAATCGGCTTACGCAGAATACCAGGGCCAACAGGAACATCCAAGTTCGTCTGGACCAAACGTGGGATCTGTGCCTAAGTCTCCTTTCTGACACAGTGGTATCCAGCTGGAGCTACATCTCAGCAGTAGGCTACTTGCCTAGCTCTGGTGTGAGGCTCAGGGCTCCACCCCTAGTACCACAGAAATTCAATTATTTGTGAGCAAGGTCATGTAGCCTCATCCAGTACCTGAGGAAGCCTGTTGTAATTGCCAGTAGCACTCAGAAACGCCTTCCTAGTATGGGACTGCTGTACTTCCCCCCACCCCCACCCCATTATCGTGATAAAACACTGATCAAAAACAACATGGGGAGGGAAAGATTTTTACTTGGCTTACAAGTTACAGTCCATCATTAAGGAAAGCCAAGGCAGGAACTGAAGTGGCAGCCATAGAGAAACAATGCTGGCTTATCAGCTCCATTTCCTATGGGCTGCTTGGCAGATTTCATACTGCTGTTCAGGCCCCTCTGCCCAGGAATCACACACACACACACACTCACAGGCACACACTCAGTGAGCTGGGCCCTCCTGCCTTTAATCAGCATTTGAGAAAAAGTTCCCCCAGACATGGCCACATGGAAACAATTTTTCAGTTGAGATTCCCTCTTCTGCATTATATCCACTTTATGTTAAGTTGACAAAGCTATAACAGAACCAAGAGCGACCCTTCCTGAAACGTTGCCCGTGGTTCCGCCTCCCCTTCCTTTCTGGGCCCGCACAGCTAAGCCAAATTCTCCTCCTTTAAGACAACCTTTCAAGGGGCTGGAGAGATGACTCACTCTGTGGTTAAGACCTCTTGCTGTTCTTCGGATGATGTGAGTTCAGTTCCCAGCCCCCTACATGGTGGCTCACAACCATCTGCAATGGGATCAGATACCCTCTTCTGGTGTGTCTGAAGACAGTGACAGTGTACTCATATACATACAATAAATAAATATTTTTAAAAATGGAAAAGGAGCATTTCATTCGATTGGAAATAGCATCAGGTTTCTTCTGCAGATTCGGTAGCTACTTCCCTTTATGTGACAGTTTCCAGACTCCATGCTAGCTTGTCGTCAAACTAGAGCTAGCTGACCTCCCATCACTCACCCAGACCCAGCAGTGAGAGTCTGTTTGAGAAAGGGGGCATATGGTCACTCTGGGCTCTCTCCTCAGTGCAGGATAGGACTGGGCATTCCCATCATTCTGACTCACAGAGTGAAGCTGTGAGAGGATGGCTATAGCACAATATAATGTCAGCTTCCTGTATTGTGTTTTATTTTTTCCATAAATTCCAAAAAATACCCTGCACTTGATGGCTTATACAACAGGAATTCAATCTGTCCCGGTTCTGGGGACTGCATAGCCAAAGTGAAAGCGTTGGCATGGGTGCAGCTGACAGTCCTGTGGGTTCATGTCATGTGGGCATTCCTCTGGGGTGCCTGGGACAATCCTAATGGCCTCGTTTAGACTAATTGCCTCTTTAAAGGCCTTGTATCCAAAAATAGTCATATTCTGAGGCACTGGAATCTCAGAAACAAGCTATCTAGGATATAATTGCATATAGACTTTCTCCAGAAAAGGAAGTCAGGAGAGGTAGAGTGCAGGAGATAACAGGACTTACTTCCTCCCACGTGAGGGGGAAACTTACTTCCCCTGTCTTGCTCACCCATACAGGAGCTCACTACCAACTGCAGAAAAAGGCAAAGGTTTTTGGACTCAATGGAGACTTCTTGAGGTGTTAGGCAGACACAGAAGTAGTCATGAAAAGTCAGGAGAATTCATCCTCTGCTTTCTGCTGCTATATCTAAATGCCACGGCCAGGTAGTTTATAAATAATGGAACATTTTCTTGGCTCATATCCTGGAGACTAGGTAGTTCAAGATCAAGAACTGCTTCTGGCAAGGGTCTTCTTACTGCATTGGAACATGGCAGAAGATAGCATGTGGCCAGAAAGACATACACAAAGGGGAGGGGGGGTTACAGAGACTGACAATCAGAGCGGACCCACTCTCAGAGCAGCAGCACCAGTTTCCATGGCTGCAGAGATGGACAAAACAGTTGACTCAGGCACGCACCATCCCTACTTCCTCTGTCCATACAAAGAATACTCAGTGGGTTGACAAGGGGCATATTTCAGTTATCAGGCTAGGTACAGAGACCACAAAAACATGCAATGTCCAACAAGTTTATAATCTATGGGAAGGCTTAAAAAATGAATAAACAATTAAAGTAGTAAAAGCTAAGATTGGTAAGTACAAATGAGAAGGTGCTCTGGGACAAGATCCTGGAGGTGACCTCAATATATGATGTGAGGACAGACATCTGTGTGGATTTGAAGAGAATCAAAGGGTTCAACGAGTTTCCTAGGCAGATGGGACAGCCTAGGCAGCAACCAGACAGGAAAGGTTAGGAAGAGACCAAAGACAGAGGGAAATGTCAAACGGTACATTTGACACACGTAGAACAATGCCAATAGGAACATGGGAAACCATGTAAGCAAGCTTAGCTTTGGCCTGAAGATAAAGAGACAAGACTAGGAAGGAGTGGACACTTCTGAGAGCTCTCTGCTCCCCAGGAAAGGTGTTCAAGATCTCTGATACTTTGAATAATGCCAATTAAAGAAGTACCTGATGTGCTGCTGTGGACCATAGATACATTTGCAAACATAGCAAATGTTTGATGTAGATGCAGGGAAAACAAATGCCCACCTTCTACCTCTAAGAATACAAACTGCTTATGGATTAACCATGCCTTTGGTTTTCTGTAATCTGGTTCATTTTTTTTTTAAGATTCAAAGATGGCGAAATATGCCACAGTATCACTTTGTAGGTGAGAGGCAGAATTCTTTGCTACTTAATTGCTTCTTCCAGGTAGGACCACATGAGTGATTGTGCCTGAGACAGAATAACAGAAGGTAGAGCTGCAAGGCTACATGGGTGAAGTTCCAATTCACAGGCCTCCTGTGATTGGTTAATATGAACTGTTTTGGATGGCTTAGAGCATAAGGGTTTCCTTGATTGGTGTCTTATATTAGGGTGGTTGGGGAAGATCTACAATAAATCCATATGCTAGCACAAAAAGTAACCTGGTTGAGGAATGAAGCCTCAATCAAGTACTAGAAGAAGAAGAAGAAGAAGAAGAAGAAGAAGAAGAAGAAGAAGAAG
>JADRCD010227175.1:0-30636 GCA_019843815.1 Montemys delectorum
CAGTGTTCACGATTATTTTTGGCATGCATCTGCCAATTGGCTCATTTGTTCAGTACCTGAACAGAAAAGCCCCATATTGCTACCAGACAGATGCCAACGTTGATATATGTCAGGTTTCTCTTAGAGCGAGTGGAGGTTGAATTTCTGCTGTCACTTCGAGGTCTATAGACATTGAATATACTCCGATTCTGGTGGGACGCCATCTGCGATACTTGGGATTGAGGCTGTCTTCATCAGGGGTTCAGAAGCCATCCCAGTCTCTTTGGGGGAGGGACAAGGGTATAAGGCTCTCTGTGCTCCAGAAGTTCTCTATTTCTACATTCATAGATGCTTTCCCATGCTTTCCTCTTGCTTAGCTCTCCTATGTTAACGTCACTTTTAGGATAACCTTCTGATGCTAAAGTCCTGTGGCTATTAATCTAAATAAGGAACAGTTTTATGGAAAATGCAAAGACGTTTTATTTTATTTTGATGTGAGTCACAAATACCTTTTACCCAAAGTTCACTTTAGACACTATTTCTATTTTATAATTGTTCCTAATGCCCAAGATAGGAGTAACCACTTAGTAATTCATCAATACTTATAGAGCATGCATCACATGAGGACACAGCATCAGTAGTGGGGAGAACAGTGACTCAGATTGGACATAATCCCTTTCCAAAAGGAGTTGGTCCATTCCTGCAGGTAATGGCCATTAGTTAGGGTACAGAGAAGTCATAGCTATGGAGAAGACAGTGTGGAATCTAATATAGGAAATAAATGTGTATGGTTTTATTGAGTATATTTTGCAGGTTGACCTACAAAAAGTACATGTGACCCGAAGAGATGAGAATAAGTAGACATTGTGAAACTGAGACAGTAACTCAGCTTAAATAAATACGGAAGCAGATGAAATTCTGGGACGTGCCAGACTATTGGAGTAGGAAAGACGACATGCAAGCAATTTGAAGAACAGCAAGCTGGAATCCAGAGTGTTCGAACAAAGGGGTGCTCAGTGTTGAAGTACGTGATGGGCAGGGTCTAAGGATCCCTGACACAGGCAGTGTTTATAAATGGGAACAACCTTCAGAATGTATGAAAAGAGCGCCAGAGCAGGGTTAACACGAACCCCAGGAAAGCTAGGGCTGTGGACAGCTTATCAAAAACTACATAATCACAGGGGAGCAGGACAGAGACTGGCACACTGAAGCCAAGGTGTAATGTCAGGGCTGGAAAAACCGCCAGGGCATCTTGCTGTTCAGCACCCCCGGGTTTTGAACCAGAAGTCCATAGTCCTCGACTGGAGATAAGATTGGCCACAAAGCATAAACATAAGGTGCAAGTAAGGTTCATAGTTTAGGTAGAGCAAGGCTGTCGGGAAGGGAATCTGTGCAACATGCTGAGCACCAGAAGGGGTTCAAAGAAATGGCTTTGTAAACTAAGTAAGTCCTGAGAATACAAATCAACGAAGTCAACCTAGGGAAACCTTCAGAGCGCTCAAACCAAGTCCTTGCTAACTGAGACCAGAGAGCAGAGATGAAGTCTGTCCCGGAAGCACAGTTAGCACTCAGCAGCCATGGACCAATTGTTAAAGCAAACTTAACTTCTTTTTCCGACACCGATCTTAGTAGACTCCTGTCCGGGTTACAAGTGGGAAAGTGTCTACTTCTGACAGGGATGTTAGTTCCTTCTAAACAAAAACATAAAAACTCAGCTGTCTGCTTGTATTGTGTAGGGTTTCTTTGTGGTCATCATCCAGCCTATTTTCCCAAGACTGCGTTCGAGAGCAGGACTCCCCACAGTACAATCTATGGAAAAGCTTCTGAGTTCTTGAGACACAGTGTACGCTATTGTCTCCCACCGTCATCCTCCATGTCTCGCTAGTAGTGTCTGCTACAGGCTCTTAGAAGACTCACATACAGAACCAGTGTAGTTTTGCATAACTCAGTCTCATGTTTATTTGCCCACCAAACCTCCTCCTTTCCTAATGCTTCCTAGAGTCCTCTGATGCAGTGTGTACTCTGGGGAGCACATTAAATCCCAGACTGTCTTCTCACTGACTTTACTGTTAGAGTATGATTGTGAAAATGGACGTTTCCTGTACCTATTTCCCTTAATTTGTGAGTATGAAGAAGGCAATTCAGTATCTCCATTTATAGAAAGGAAAACAACAGAAACCTAAAAGTTTGATTATCTGTACTGTGTATAGTGTTCAGCCACATTTGATCATTTTTTTAATAGGGATATTGTGCCCTAAAGAGATATTATTAGTAGATAACAGTAAATGATTTTCATTAAAGTATCAGGTAAGTGGGAGTCTTTGGCCATGTGCTCAAGAAAGTCCTTCAGAAAGATGTCAAGCTGGGCCCCTAGTTGAGGTTTAGATTTTCCAGTCCCATTACTCGTCCTGAGGATAAAGCATGTTTGCCTGGCTTAGTTGGGGATGACTAGACTGCACACACCCACAACCCTTTAAGCTATTTCTGAGACATTCTATAAGTGTCTTGGAAGTCTCAGTGGCTTTTTCTTAGCATTTAACAAGCTTCTGGAGATGAAGGGGGAAAGAAGAGCAGTGACATTAGGGGAAAACAAAGAATCATACCTTCATGAAATGTTCTATGGCTGACTAGTTAGACAGTACAATGTTAATTAACTTCATTTAGACATTTCATAATACATGCTTATCTCAACAATGCTCGCTGTTATAAATAGATACAAGTTTGTCAATGAAAAAAATAAATTTTCAGAAAAGTTGGCAAGTATTTACCTTTGAAAGGAAATGGATCATTAAAAGTGTACTTGGACATTTTCTTTTCCCTGTGAATTGAGTTCGAAAAGGATGTCATTGACCATTTCGCAAAGATAAATATTAGCATACACTCTTCTTTTGAAATTTTCTTACATGAGGAGGGCTACTGTTAAATAGCCCAGACAGGCCTAGAACTCCCTCTGCAGAGCAAGCTAGATTCATATGCTCAGCCCTGTTGTCTCAGCCTTCTGCTGCAAATACAGGTGAGGGCCACTACACTTGGCTACAAAAGTATCTTCTTAGAGAAAGCTTGCTTGAAACAATTTTACTTAGATTGTTCGCCTTGCGTTTGGACCTATCCAAGTACTTTTCTACAGCTAGCTGTGAAAGCGCTGGTCCCAGCTGAGGCCTAACTAGAAGGTAAAACTCACAAAACATGGAGCAGTACTCCATACTGTTGACTCTACAGAGTACCACCTAAGTAAAATCGGAGGGACTGTCCTTCGCTCTCCTCTGACATTGTCTCCTGTTTACATATCACAGAAACTGAACTTGTTGCTCCACGTTAGAAGTTGTCAGTTTGTCTCAGCCCTAACTTCCTTTCAACAAGAGTCAGATGCTCTTGTTTGGTGAAGACCCTTTCGTTTATACTCCTCCCTGTCCAAATACAGGAAATATTAAAAAAAAAAAAAAAAAAAACTAACTAGAAAGTATTTCCTTCTAAGTTTCCTAATGCTCCAGACACAATGTTGTCTTGATTCAGTTTCTTTTCTCATCCTTGGCCGAAAACAAAACCAAAGAAGAAAAAAAAAAGAAAAGACAAGAGAAAGGCTTAATCTCGCCGGGTTAAATAAAAGCAGGAATGTAGTGAAAGGAAGACTTCTTTTATGTAAGCAGCAGAGGATGGAGTGGGGGGGGGGGGGGAGATGACTGCAAGTGCCTGAGGGCATTTTGGTCCCTATTGGTTTTCACATCAAATGCAATGGTGCCCACAGATAGCCTGTATTGTTGTCAGTTAAATGGGATCATGAGTGTCTGAAAGGTGTTTGAGAATGAACCGAAAATCATTTTCACAAGTGGATGATTACTTCTGCCACATGTTAACCGAACTCTATCAGAATGGCCCAGCTTTTGGAGCCTGCATTAATTGCTCTTTCAACCTTGACTGAGGTTTCTCTTTAAGAAAGCCCTTTCCAGGACTAAACTACTCTATATATTGATTTTTTTTTTCTTTCTGTATTTTTCCTTGAAAAAAAAAATGAAGCCTTGTAGAAGAAAAGCTTTTATTATTCAACATGTAGATTGTTCTGTTTCTTTGAATAGAAAGCTGACCACATAAGTGATCTGCCCAAAGTAATGGTCCTTTTTCCCCCCAAGTACTGAATCATTTCTATCTTTTGTATACAATTATGTTTTTCAAATATTCATTAGTAATGATTTTTTCCTCATAAAGTGAAACCATGAACTTTCACAGCATGGACTTTATGCAAATAAATTGTCATATTCTCCTTTCTATTAGGACTGTATGCCATCATTTTAATCGAAACTAAACTACAACATTTAGTAAAATGTTTGGAGATTTTTTTTTGAAAGCATTCTTTGAACAATCTTCAAGTTAGAAAGATTTTATGAAGTATTGTTAAACTGTTTGGTTAAATGAGACCACTTCTTTCTTGTAGCCATTTTCTGTCTCAAGCTTGGCATGTACAGTACTAGCTATGCCCTCACTCAGAAAATGCATGCTTCAGTTCATGAGCACTGTGTTAGAGGGTGAGTTAAATGTCAGTTTTTAAGATTGATTAGAAAATTAGTTCTTCAGATTTCATTAACGTTTTATTACATGTATATCAGCATGAAATACATTGTATTTGAAGAAAAAAATCCTTAACATATTAGTAAAATGTACTTCCAAGGGTATTGGCTTAAAGGAAGATAATTCACAGATTGTTGTGTTTTAAAAGTATCTTTTTAAAGTAACTAGCCAAAGAGATAGTGTACAGAATTGTAAGTACTCTTATACATGGCAAAGCTGGCAGACAAAGAGTAAGCTAAACTTAGCTAGTATTCCAATTGTTGTTTTGTTTAAGGTTTGTTTTTTTTTTTTACTAAACTCCATGTTATGTAAATCTGTTGTGTCTTTTTTGATGCATACATAATGTATACAGCTAATGCTAGCATGCATATAGGCAACAATTGTCGGATGTCTTAAGGAGTTTATATTTTTGTTCCTCTAGAACATTCTGAGAGGTTTTGTAAAGACTAGGTTGCTTTGCAAAGGAAAATGTTGAGAAGTAACCATGATCTGTCTTTCATATTTCACCTGCTTTGTTAAGTGATGACTTTCCAAAACAACGTTGCTTCCATTGAGGTTGTCCACTTGTTAATGAGATACTCCAATAACCAAGCCAAACTTATGGTAGGGAGAAAAGGCCAAAAATATGCTGCATACCTTATGGGTAGAAACCTCTTGTATCTTGAGGCTTGAGAGAGAGGGAGAGGGGGAGAGAGAGGGAGAGAGAGACAGAGAGACAGAGAGAGACAGAGAGAGAGACAGAGTCAGAGAGAGAGACAGAGAGAGACAGAGAGAGAGAGAGCGCCTATGTAGACAAATACCATCATTTTCTTTTCTTTTTAAACTTCCCCCTAGCAGCATATTTTAAGTATATAATAAAAAATCTTGGAGTCTAGCATTCCACATCTCTGACACTTGAAGATATAATATGAGCTCATGGGGTGGTTGAATACCTGAAAGTAAATGCCATAGGCCAGGAAACAGCATTAGGATTAATTTAGTTTAGTTTTGGGTTTCTTTGTTATGTTTTGTTTTGTATTTGTTTGTTTGTTTGCCCCTTGACAGTGATATTGCCTCTTTGGGGAAAAAAAAAATCACTGAATCCATTAGAAATGTTCCTCACCGAGGCAGTGGGACTCCGAGAGAGCACCAAGGTGTTGAGACTGGCTAATGAAACCAAATGCTCCAAGGATCTGTGCCTCTGGGTTAAGCCCCAGGACTGCATAGCAGATGCTAACTTCTCTGCTGCTTAATCCAGTGTAAGAAGAGAA
Organism: Montemys delectorum; assembly: GCA_019843815.1. Taxonomy (NCBI): domain Eukaryota; kingdom Metazoa; phylum Chordata; class Mammalia; order Rodentia; family Muridae; genus Montemys; species Montemys delectorum. The sequence continues at coordinate 5,793 of JADRCD010227175.1, forward strand.
GATTTTAAAGTTAAGCAGATAATTTTGTATTCAAAGAGAGCAACTTCTTAATGCTTAAGTTGGGTGTATTGAGGAAAGCAAATACTTTTAAATAGTAGTCGAGCAGTTATCTTCAAGTAATCCAAAATACTCTAGTTACATGAGTACTCTAGTGCCCTGGAAACATTTCAGCAGGGACGGGCTGCTGTATTAGCAGAGGCGATGTGCCATAGAATATTTCCTTTGAAGCATCTTGACTAATCCTTGGACCCGATATGACTCTGGCTAGAGGACCTTTTACCTAAGGCCATGTTCTGAGGGATGTAGTGTGTGGAGCATGGCCATGAAAACTACTTTTATTTGTGTTTTGTTGAACTATTTTAAATGCTTTGTCTAAAGACAAATTCCATAGATGTCGAAAATAAATAAATGTGAATCCCCTAAACAAATTAATTAACAAGTATGTTTGATTTCACTTTAGAAATAAAGTAGAAAAGTCTACGGAGTTTATACAAGAACACTTATGTCACACTGAATGATATTTACTCTATTAGGCAACATTGTAAGTTGCCACCAAGATAAAAGTTTGTATCCCCCATTTTGACAAGTATTTGGCAGGTCTGATTTTTATCCTCTTAAAAAACAACTTTATTATTGAGTTTGGAAGCCACCAGTGACTAGGCAAGTTTTAAAATACTAAGGAAGACTCAGCCTACGAAGACAACCCAGCAGCAGATTCTCAGTGTTTTACGGAAGCTTGGTCCCTCCAGAGTGAGTAAGTTCAATTGATAGCCCCCTGACCTCCCACACACACGTTTGTTTCATAGAACCCTGTTTCTTAAAGCAACCAGACACCACTTTGTTCAGAATTAAAATGACAAGGATATGTAAACTTGACTTTTAAAATATACTACTATTTAAAACAACAAGGAAATAGATTTTAAGGGTCTATCTAATCAATTACATTGCCATTGTATGTCAAATAGTCAAACCTATCAGCCAGATTCTTGCTGAGCAGCATCGGGCGGTTGTAATTGGTGATTATAGCAGTTATAGTTGTGTTCTGAGGTTCTTTCTAAATCAATAAAAAATATATCAAGTTGTCTTTTATCATTGTTGGCATCAGGGCCTCCGGAAACCTATGACGTCACACAGGCGAGCCTCACAAACTAGTTGCCAAGGCAACAGCCACCATATTCCCAGAATCCATTGGGCTCATCTCCCACCTTTACCTGTGTCACTATCCACATATATATATATGTGTGTGTATGTGGGTTGAGTCTTCCAATAAAACCTTTTACATGTGAAACTGTGTGGGCCTAGTGTGTTCTGTGTCCAGACGTGAGCCGCTATTCTAACACATCAATCATTATCTGAATCCAAGTCCTTCACTATATACAAACTCTCTAAAAATTAGCATAAATAGGTGACAGTCAAGAAAGTAATCTGTTTCTCCATAATTAAGGAGTGTCCCAACATTAATATATATGTCATTACACCTATTATCTAGTAAAATATAATTTCACGGTAAGTTTTTTATATTTTCCTAAAATTAAAAAAAAAAAAGCCTTTTGGGATTTAGATACCATAAAAGAAATAATGTGTACCGCACATTGAACATTTAAAAAATGAATACCTCACAGGATGGAGATTCAGCAGTCGTACTAGGTCTTCAGACGGTTTGAGAGAGAATGGGTTTTAATTTTTGTAAGATGTTTTCTGGTGAATAGACTGCCTAGTGCTTGTACGATAATAATTTGTGCCCCTTTCCTCACTCCTCCATACTCCAACCTTTCCAAGTGAGCCCAACGCCCATCCGTAATGAGGTTAGACCCTTCTGAGTTTTAACCGTTACAAGGGCCTTGAAAACGGAAGATCTCATTTAACTGGGAAAGTGCTCGGGGACTTCTGTGTTGTACTTGACACAAAGAGTGAAAGACCCTTGCTTTGTGCTGAGTATTCAGTTTAGTCGTATGAGGAGAGGTAGCCATGGAGCCGGAAGGACCATGTACCCAGAGTACTCCTTAGCAGTGCTTTTTCTAATTATGAAAATAAGAGGCAGTCTCACCCACAGCCAGTGGCAATGCAGCACACCGTAGGCATTTTGGAAAACCAGTCTGGCGATTTCTCACACAGCTAAACGTATGCTTTCAATATAATGCAGCAATCTAGTTTCTGGACAGTAGAACACACAAAATGAAAACATGCAAATGCCATAGGCTTACACACAAACGTTCACAGTGTCTTTATATCTCATAAGCAGAGGTGTGGGCACAACATGCGGCACACATGCCAGCTTGGGAAGCATTCATACAGTGGAATGTGTGGCTTAGCAATGAATGAGAGCAGACTCCTGGTACACTCCATAAGAAGGATAAATCCCGCAGGCGTTCTTCTGAAGGAAGGGACTTGTACACGTAATGCTGTGTGCTATGCAATTCCAGGGACATTGGAGAAAGCATAATGAACTGTGGAGTCAGAAAACAGAAGCCCAGACAGAACTGAGGATATGAGGAAAGATTGGTCAGGGTGGGCACCAGGGACCTGGCATGCTACAAACTGAAGGCAGGAGTATCTACAAGATGATTATTTTTAATTATTGTTTTCATCATCCCTTTTAATGCCAGCCTAATCATTTCTTACTATGTGAAATTTAAGTTTTCATTGTGAAACAATATTGGTAAACTGCTGGGTTTTTTTTTATTATGCATTTCTTACTTTGAAATGCATTTCATACAACGAAAAGCATCTGTTCTTGTATCGGTGGAGAGGGAGCTAGGCCTTGGAACTCGATCCCAAAGTCTGTGTTTATAGTGAAAACAAGACATCTGCAAAGTTTAATATATTCTTTCTATTCACTGTGTATATACTTTTTGATGTATTTCCCTTATTTCCATTTTGATGTATAATTTTTTGACCAATATGAAATTTTTACAAGGACAAAATAGTGCATGGCTTTTGCAGAGTCTTTACAGCACTTCCTTCTTGGTAACCCTTTGCTGACCGCTGTTTCATTTTTAATATTCATAGAGCTCAGAACACTCTCAGGACCATTTCGTTTCTAGGCGTCTTTGGCCAGTTGTCCCTTAATGTATGTGTTCGGACAAACTCTCATAGTGCAATAGCTCAAACACTTTAAGGCCTGACATGCAAATATCTTACTTTCTAGTATACAATGTTTTTCATTCTTTCTGCTTAGAACATTTTCCACTCGTCTCCAAATGGCTGTCTGTCTGTGTTCACCTAGCCCTCTACTGTTTATCTGCAGAGAAACCAGAAGTTGTTATTCTAAATCCATTGGCCCATCATTTTGCACGTTGTTCATCTGGCTAGTGCTCCTCACAGAGAACCTACACTGCCATAACCCTCATGCTAATTTGCATGTGGTAATGACTGTCCGAGTATCTCCCTATTCACTTTCACTTGTGTGAGACCCATCTGCCCGGTGCTCTGCCAAGTGAGAGGCTTTGGGAGAGCCGAGAAGCAGACTGTGGTCACAGGCAGGGGTTATTCCCAGTGCCCTCTGTGGCTTCTAAGCCTCTATTAACTACTCATCCTGCGACTGCCCTCTTACACCGAGCATCTATCATGTCCACAGTAGCAAGCTCCATGGGTCACTGTTGTTAACCTTGCAATAGGAACGTGGGGGTGTGCATTTCAGGGGAGGGAAATTATATACAGAAGACAGAAAGAGAGCAGCTGAACACCTATCCCTACAACCACTGATGAGAAATTAGAGGCTAAAAGGAAGGGCGTTGAGGGGACCTCAGGAAGAAACAGTGAATGGGTGAGAACAGGAATAGCCCGTATCTCCACCAGTGTCTAACTGAGTCCACATTGCATGAAATGGTCTTAGGCACCTCCGGATTGTCAAAGAGGAACTCACCATAATTAGCTGATGTGTCTGAAAGCAAATGAATAATAAATTGGGCTATTTGAGTTATACTTCCAATGCAAAAGCCCAATTGTTTTGAATTTTTAATAGCTCCTTATTTTTTTATCCTAATTCCAATATTGTAAAAAAGAGAAGAATAAAGAAACTTAAATCTGCCCTAATTTCATTTCCCAGGATATATCTCCATGAATATTTAGAATATTTATTTCATGTTTGTTCTTAGAAATGTCAAGTCATTAAGTATGAGTATGATAGTAAATCCTTACCCTTTTTACATAGCCTTATATAATGCATTTTCTGCATTTTATTAACTTTAGGAACATCATAATTTCGGTGGCAAAACAACATTTCCCTATGATTATACTGTGATGGCATTTAGTCAATACATCCTTCACCCCTGAGCACTTGTCACTAAATTTCAGTAACAAAGTGCCACGTGTCCTGGTAAGCGTACGCTTTTCTGTGTGACTCTGCTGATTACTTGAGTAACTCAATAATAAAACCTTAGGCATGTCTATATTCTGCCATGCTATCTCTCATGAGAAGGATTTCCTGTTAACGTTCCCACTAGTATTATAGATGCTATCCATTCATCCACTAGACCTTCAGGAACAACTCGTTTTTTTATGAAAATATTTTTTTAGAATTTTTTTTAAGAAAGAAAAAGATATGTTTGCTTTGTTTTGTAAAAGGAGGTTGTAAGGCCGAAGCTAAATTTTTAAACTAAAATTTCAGCTATAATATAGTCTTAGATGTGACATTCTTCATTACTTAGGGTTGTGCGTAGATTACGTCCATTTGAAAAACCCTTATGCTGGTAAGCCTCTACTTTCTTCCTTTCTTCCTTCCTTCCTTTCTTTCTTTCCTTTTTTTTTTTTTTTTTTTTTTTTTTGGTTGTTTTTTGTTTTTTGTTTTTTGTTTTTTGTTTTTCGAGACAGGGTTTCTCTGTGTAGCTCTGGCAGTCCTGGAACTCACTCTGTAGACCAGGCTGGCCTCGAACTCACAAATCCACCTACCTCTGTCTCCCAAGTGCTGGGATTAAAGGCGTGCGCCACCACCGCCCAGCAGGCCTCTACTGTCAAAGTCAAATTGTGATACTATTTGAAAAATTTTAATTTTAAAATAAGCTTTATATTTCCACCATGTCACAGTGTATCACTGCATGCTGTGTTTTCCTAATAACTCACCTCACTCAGCGCCACCAGCAGCTGCCTTGGTTTTTGTTTCTCCCTTCTCTCCATGGACCCTTTAGCACACCGTGTCCGTATTCACTAAGAACAGAAGCTATGTTCTGAGGGCTAGGCAGGGCCTTCGGTAGGCAGAGCAGCTAGGACACATGGAAAGAAGCTTAGTGTGATTTCACATGACTTAAATCCCAGGGTTGAAAAGGCAGAGACAGGGAGAGAGATCCCCAGAGCTCAGTCACCCACCAGCACTACCAACTCAGCAAGCTCCGGGCCAGCAAGAGTCCCTGGTCTAAGAAACAAGAAGGGATAGCATGTGAGGGACAACCCCGGAGGTTGATCTCTGGACGCCACGTGAATGCTCACCCACAAGACCATACACGTTCACATCCATACACGTATGAACACATACAACAAAGGAGTTCTATTCAAATGAATAACCAGATTAATCATTTCAGTTTGGATTACAGGTAGCGTGCGAAGGTAAATGCCAGAGCTGTAATGATGCTAAACAAAGGAGACTGCATTTTTGTTTTTGTCTTTTTTTATTATTATTATTATTAGCTAAGTTTCATAGTGGGAAAAAAATGTTCACTGGAGAGCTTTCATGAGCCACATAAATCTCAAAATGACAGAGCTGACAGAGACTTTGGAAAGAAGGACACCTAGTGCTGTCCTCTAGTAGATAAAGAAATGGAAATGGATATTGGTGCGGACATGGCAAGGTCACCCAGCTGGACAATGACCTTTCACCCCCAGTTCTTGGCATTGTATCCACCTCCTTCTCAGGCTACACTCATCAGCTCCAGTCATCTGAGCACTGAAGAATTCAGTGCGAGTTCCTCCACTCGTAGCTTCCATATCTCCTAAGAAACAGATGTGAAAATAAAATTCCAACTGGTTCTTTGATTATCCTTTCTAACTCCTACTTCGTTCAATTTGTAGTAAGGACTGACAGATTGTAAGCCACATAAATCAATTCCCTTTCAGGAGTCGAGAATCAGCAAAGTCGTCTTCTAACTTAGAAGCTGCATGTTCTCTCTCACTTCCAATAAACTAAACTTGGCCTTTAGCAGGCTGATCCTATAAATACCTATGGAAGATACATGGCCACGGAGAACCACACCGTTATTTATGTACTGTCTGTTTGTTTTCTTACCAGATATCTGTATGCCCTTGGACAGAAGGTCTGGAAAAGATGGAAAAAGCGTTACTTTGTTCTCGTTCAGGTCAGTCGTTTATTTTCCTGTTCGGTAATGGCTCCCTGACAGCGACTCTCCCTCCATTATTTGTCTGTATCAGTCATTTGCTTGTGTCATGTCTCCTTCTAGTAAATAAGTATTAGAAATTAAAACTGAAAATTAAGAACTTAAAACTGACACGATTTTAAATAATTTGTTTGAAAGTGAAGTTGTGCATTCATTAGACACCAGCACCAATGACATATTTATGTCACTCAGCAACCTAAGCAACTTGTAGTAAAACGATTGACATCCTGTGCCTTCTTGTACTATACATTTCTTTAATGACTGGTGTACTAGAATGTAGCCGTTTTTCTTTGTCGGCTTCTGTGTGTGTTCAACTACTTGTATCAAATTCAGTAGTCATTGCAAAGTGCCCCTGTGAAGTCAGTCGGTGTAGAAGAGACAAAAAAATAATAATTTAGAAGTTGTGTTGCCAATCAAGGCTTTCTAAAAGGGAACTAAAGGATGCTAAGACAGTCCCTTGGGTGGAGGGCGGGCACTACAGCATTCAGATAGTGTGCAGATAAGCTGTGGTCCATTTGCTCTCTCACTTTATATGAATATGTCATGTCTCTTGTGTGTTCATATAAATGTGCTTTTAAATCAAATTGTCCACCCTATTTCACAGTGATTGGATTCTGGATGTAGATTATTGGAATATGTGCTCGCCTGACCTTTTAGAATCATAAGCAACCTTTGTTCATAAGACAGTCATTAAGTTCTAGTTACGTTAAAGCATAGCTTTCAAAATAGTCCCTTCATTCCAGAGTAAATTTAAACTATTTCATTCTCAGCGGAAATATATAAAAAAAAAATCACTCCTGGAATCCAAACCCAGAATAGCCTGCAAAATCTCATTGATTCCTGCCACACATTAGGCAAGCTTAGCTGGGCTCGATCAGAATGGTGTGGGGAAATGCTACGGGAGGAAAATCATCATTTGATGTTTTCTAGAGACACAGTATCCCTTCAGTTGTTGGGAAAAATTAGTTTATTGATATCCCATAGTAGCATGGCATCTTCATGAAAAGCGTTAAAATTCAGTCAAAAGTAGCTGTAGCTACATGGCACGTTAAAATCCACCTTATTCTTAGCTAAAGTGCAAACATGTCTTGCATGGCTTAGAGTAATAAAAAAGATATGCCTGTGTACACACACACACACACACACACACACACACACAAACACACACACCAATCTTGATCTAAAGCAGATATAATTGTCTTGAGTAAAGGTTCTCTGACCCCCAGTTCTCAGTAGTCTCTCCTCCCAAACCAAACATCTTAAATATCTTCTGCAGTTTTCAAGCTGTGTCTTTAGACCAGCACAAAACTGGAAATATATTTATGAAGAAATTCTAATGTAAATTCTTCTGGATATTTTAATTGCGTTCCTGTTATAGATGTCTCATCTGCATCTAACTTGCCAGGTTTATCATGGTGATTGGCCTTTGCCACATCGTTAGGAAGCATTCCACTGATTTTTTTCCCAAGGGGGAAAAAAAAAAGCTGCTTTTTCAGTTATGTTTCATCAATTCACATAGGATCACATGTAATCCCACAATCTTAGTACATGATTTGGAGGATAAACTACTTTTGAACAACCTAAGCTAACTCTTGGAGCTTCACTGATAGAAAAGTTTGAAAAGACATTAAAGTGTGTTTTAAATGATGGGTAGATGGCATTTGTTAGCATGAGGACCTGATAAATGGCAGTAATATAAAAGTTCCCAGTGTGTTTGTTGGCTCAGTATGAAAACTAAGATTCTAGAGGCTGACTTTGAAAGGTCAAACACTTCAAAATAAGGCTTTGAATCCTGGGAAGGCTTAAGATGGTCATTTGCTACTTATCTTATTGTCTAGTAAATAGTCAGATGAATCTAAATTTCAACACAAATTTATGTACTTTGATTATTAATTACTAGCGATTAAAAATAGGAAGAATTAGAAAATACTAAATTCATAAAGTGGTTTGATTTTGAGAGACATGAAATATAGAACTAAGTTTTTGAGATAACTAAATATATGTTTTATTTTAAAATGTAAAATTGATTCAAAGTACTTGCTAAATCCACATAGTATTTCATTTAAATATAAGAAAAATTCTTATATCTTGAGTTAATTTGAATTTATTATACTTGTTACATATCATAGATACATGATAGAGATGGATAGGTAGATAGATAAATAGATAGATAGATAGATAGATAGATAGATAGATAGATAGATAGATGCATACATACATACATACATACATACATACATACATAGACAGACAGACAGAGAGATATGGACACACACAGAGAGGAAGAATTCTGTGACTAAATGTGTGAAATATATATGCCAGTACTCTGACAACTTTTTGAAGTTTCAAACACAATTGAATCTTCCTTCCAATTCCAAGTGTAATGGGAAGACAAATTGAAAGCACTCACTTCGAAATCAAGATGGATATGTATGGAGATTCGATGAGAGTGACCCATTGGGAGGAACAGGGTAGTTTTTATTAGTGTTTTTAAAGATATCTCTCATTCTGTCTGCACACAGCTTGTACGTCCATACCTGCGGGCTGCATTATTGAAAGGTGAAGGAGCCGTTTTTCATAGGGAGGACAGCAGACCCTGCTGTGTCTGCTGCTGCCATCGGCACAATGGTGCTCTGGTGATAATGTGAATCTCATCACCACGTGTGAGTGTGGATTATGTGAGTGATACAGCTGGAAACCTAGCCATCAGCCCAAGAATTTGTACTCATAAAAATTGATTGAGAGTCAGGTTTGGCCAGCTGCAAAGTCATTGTTCCAAGTGAACACTCGAGGAGGCACTGAGGTGAAAAGACTTTTCAAAGACTCACAGAAACACGAAAATCGGAGGCAAAAATGTCGATTTAAATTACAGTCAAAAAATCAGAGAGCAAATTGTTTGTTAATGTTGGGTATTTGTTTAGTTTCCTGTGTAGGTTGTATTCCTTTTTATATTCTAACCCTGATATATTTACAGTAATAAATCTATCGTAACACCTTCAATTTTTTGTTCAAGATAAAAGAACAATTACAAAGAATATATTTAAAATCTCTCCAAAATTAAAATTTCTTATATGTTTTTCTTATGTTTCCCCAGCGCTGTAGGACTTGTTAGATTTAAGAAAGCATGACTGTTATAAAGTGCTTCTGATACTATATTGTAGTTCATAGTATAAGAAGAATTGGATATCTTTGAAACAATTTTTCTTCAGGTAATCAGCTTCCTACACTTCATCTTTGGTTTGAAACATTTTTTTTTTAATTTAACTAGGTTGAATTATTTCTCTTACAGTTTTCTAACACTTATTCAAATAGCTGTATAGGCAAGATATTGTATGTTTCTGTGATAAGTCCAGGTTCTAACACATCATTTCTAATCTGATTGTCATTAAGTGATTACTCTGTGGCGAGCATTTGCCTAAAGCACTTTTAAGGCATGATCCTATTTGCTCTTCAAAATAAGCCGCCAGAGTAGGTGTTACTGTCCCATCCCCCAACTATACAGATAAGATATAAGATAAGATAAGAGTATGCAGGGGTATTATGTAATGGTCTCGGGATTAGCCTAGTAAGAGATGAAGTCAAGCGAATCCTGTTCTGTTAGACGGTAGAGGCGAAGCGTATTTCTTGTTCCATATGGCAAATGATTAAGTGAGTGCACACAACCACAGCCCATCTAAAGATGAACAGATATCCTAAAAGTCACCGGGGATCATTACTGCTCTAAGGTGCAAAGCATTGTTGCCACGCCAAGGAAGTGTGGTGGCCTGAAGAGCTCCAGGCTTAGGAAAACGACCGCCTGTGTGACCGAGGGAAACTAAAGTAGACATCTTTGTTGTGTTGGCCCTGTGTCAAGTGTTCCCTACTTGTTGTGGATGTGTCAGAATCATGACTTGAAGTCGGTGCAAACAACAGCAGGCTATCAGGACATAATGTTAATTACATTATCAGCTGAGTTGGCACAGGATGCAAACAGGCAGTGATCAGAACATGCACACGATAAGCAGTGTTTCTCGGGAAGATGCTGTTGGGATGCTGTCAGGATGAACCTGGAGAACTAACTCTCTTTCCCTCGTGATTTTTTGAAGAACTAAGAATATTTGTAGAACCTACTGCAGTGAACTCCTCCCAGGCATTCGGGATACTAGTGCATAGAGACCATGAAGGTGGTTACAATGTGAGGAGATTTTTGTCTAGGATATTAGCTATCTGCTTAGGCAACCAGAGAGTTTAACATGATAAAGGCACGGCTGGCTGTCGGACCAGCAAAGATAAGAATGTCGCTATTTAAGCTGAGCATGCTTAGTGTATCAACACATGGATTTTAGGGTAGAAAATGAAAGACCGCCATCAACATTGCTACAGAGCACCTACTCCATTCTCTTGCACAAGGATAGGCAAGTAATTCTTACTGGTAGGATGCCCTGAATTCACATAGACAAGCACACATCCATTCCTAATGGGATTATTCATTGATTTTATTTAATAAGTTTCCTCTCTCTCTCTCTCTCTCTCTCTCTCTCTCTCTCTCTCTCTCTTTCTCTCTCTCTCGGTTTTTGGTTTTGGTTTTGGTTTTGGTTTTTTTTGTTTTTGTTTTTTTTTTTGAGACAGGGTTTGTCTGCATAGCCTTGGCTGTCCTGGAATTCACTCTGTAGACCAGGCTGGCCTCGAACTCAGAAATCCGCCTTTATCTGCCTCCCAAGTACTGGGATTAAAGATGTATGCCACTACTGCCTGCTCATTCTCTTTTAAAATGGAACAATAACTATTTTACATGAAAGATTAGATCCATAGTATAATCTGAACCTTTATTTGTCTTGCTTACGAATTTTTTGTCCACAAATAATGATAAAGTAAAAGTATATAAATTTCATATATTAATGCTTGTATATATGTTAAAATACTCCCATAGAAATGAAATTTCTGTGTCTAAGGTTCTAGATATTCATAATGCTAATAGCACCGTAAATGTTTAAAGAACACATGCGTTTTCCGTGTTTTCCCAGATGTCGGCTGTTGTTTTTCTCATTTGCCATTTTGTCTTACAGTTACACACTTCCTTAAGTTGTCCCTTATTTTAATCTTTCAAAATATACATCTTCAATAATGAAGAATATAGAAAAATATCATTTGTTGTGAAGTTTATTTGGATCAAAGTATCAGGGCAAATATTTTATTTTGAGTTTATTTTTAAGCTAACTTTCATATTTGATAATTAGGACTTTTCATGGAATGTCTGTAAAAAACAGTTATGGTGGTTATAAGAGTTTATATGACTTACCCTAAAATGTTAGCAGTATATTTAATCTTGAAAATTCCTATAATGTATACTAATATGAATTTTTACCTATCTCTCAAAAGCTAAAATTTGCAAGGGAGACTGACAAGCTAAAGTGAGGGAGAGCTAGTACAGTAAAGAAAGCCTGGCCCGATGTGGAAATTCTCCTTTACTTGTGCTCTTTCTTTATAAAGAGAGAAAATGCATTGTTCATTGTTAACTTGCAGTTGAGATTCAGGCAATGTCTAGTTTTTCTTGTCTATGCTTCTCCTAACTATGTACAAGAGCAAAGGACTTGGGAATAAGTCTCACTTTTTGTTCTACAGTCTTAATTAAATTTTTACAGGTCATTCAATAGGCTTTTAAATCATTTTACAAAACTTTGCCGTGAGATATTTTGTATGTATATGGCACCATGGATAAGTATTCAGATGCATCGGCCTCATTTTACATTCTTCAAAACAGTAGTTTGCCTGCCACGTGGTAAAGACTCGGTAAATATTTGTTAAATATTAAGCACTTCCCCTCTGTTTTGAGATCTTTCTCAAACCTTTACATGAAACGCATTAGGTGCTTATATTAGAGCATATGTAACCAAACTCTAGGGACTGCCTTCTCTTTCCTTACCCCCATGCCCATCATAAAGAACTGCCTTTTCTGTTATCAAAACTAGTGTTCCATTTACACCCATCTACATCCATCTGCTCTGCTACCACATGAGCTGAGACCGCCATTGTCTGCCTACGGACTCTCATGGTAGCATCCGGCTTTTTTTCTGCTTCCACTTCCACCATTCATTCTCCTTGTAACCCATTCTTCATAGGACATAACCTTTCTGGCACACAACACTCTTTAAGACACCTTTCTGCCTAAATCTTTCTAGGGACACCCATGGCACTTGGAGTCATAAAAACCATGACCTAGAGAAGATCTTATGTATTTCTGACCTTTGGCTTCCTATCGCCAATCAGCATCTACCGTTCTAAAATTCAGTATCACTGCTGTAGGGACAAGGTTTGGCATCTTCAACAGCTCCAGACACCCCCCTCCTGTGGTAGCTAAAAATATGAGCGTCAGTGGGTTTCTGTGCCTATGTAACTTTGGAGAGAGTCCCCTGCTTTCCCTCACATAGTTTGACCACTCCCAAACCTCTCTGTAGAAATGTATGTTCGCCCTCTTTGCCTCGGTGCTCATTCATTCTCCCTGCAAGTTTATTGTTAACTTCAAAGATTGAATATTCAAATGTATCCTCCCCTCAATTTAAAATTCCTACCACCTCTTTGTCACAGCATTCTGTTTTAATTTTTCAGAACATTTGTCTCCAGTTAAAATATGTTTATGAACACATTTAAATTTTTTATGTTTGCTCATTCTAGAATATCTGCTTAGCACTGAATCAAACATAGGTAGAAAGTGACTAGTTATTTGTTAAGTAAGAGAATATATACAGATCATATTGAACATTTTTTTGTCACAAGACTGTCCTTCCTTTCTTTAAGGAATTTTAGGTACTTGATTGTTAAGTCTCACTATGCCATCTGGCCAAGACAGTTAATCATATATATATGTGTATGTGTTTGTGTGTGTGTGTGTGTGTACACACACATACATATGTACATATGTATGTATATGTATATAATATACATATATATATATATATATATATTCTCCTCAAATCTGTCAGCATCTTGAAGATATGTTCATTTTCCTTGATTAAATTAAGCTCTGAGGTTTTGTGGTTTGGTTTTTTTGTTGTTTTTTTTTTTTTTTTTTTAAATAACTCCAGCAGAACCTTTGCCCTCTGCCAAGAACATCTCTCCAGCTAAGGATTTTAAAAGCTTTAATCTTTACTAAAATTAGATAGTGGCAGTTGCTAAGCTGCCAGCTGTTAATGTGATCCCCACAGTAGTAATACACATATGAATCTGAATGCTATGGTCTCTCAAATCTCATAGTTAGCACCTACATGTGTGCATATGGGCAGGTGGCAAGCTGGTTGGCAATTAAGAGCAAAATGGGAGGTTTCCTATCCCAGATACGGATACCATGTGGGACCACAACAGCATAAGTTAACGTGCCCTGTTGAAAGTAATGATGCTGGAGCCAGACTTAAGGCTGCCCTCGGATTAAAGTCTATCTATCTCCCCACCCCCAATTCCCAACAAATCTGTTCTGTTTGGAGTTATTACAAGTGGACTGAGTAAAGAATATTAAATGTTTATGATTACTGCACTTCTCTTGTAGGGATTTCTCAATTTTAATATAGTAAAATATTTAAGCTTTGTATAGTAATACACCAGGAAGCTTATGAGAAAAACATTTGATCAGAGGACGTCAGACCTTTATGTATCTGTGTAAATAATCCCCTGGCTCATTGCTAAGGGGCAGAGCAAGTAGATTTTATAGGACTGCTTCCAACTGAGAGTGGACAGAGGAGGGCAATCCCTGACTCCTGTAGATGACCTATCAGCAAAGTCACCCTTGGTCCAGGTCCTGGTTAGCAAACAGTAAGCTCCCATTGTTACTCCCTGAATGTGCACTGTATATTCCTTGTTGAGTTGGCCTAACGGATGTGATGTAGCTTGACCTTGTAAAAGAAACAGATAAAGTCAGAGCTCTTGGGATTCTAGAGTTAGCAAATAGATCACGAAATGTTCATCAAGGCATTGGCTTGAATCAGTGACTTGTGACTCAGAAGTCTAATATTGATAGTGCTTTAGTTCCAGAGCCCACAGGTGCCTGAAGCCTAATTGCAGACTCTTAGTTGTCTAGTGGCTCAGGTTTCCCTCTGTCAGTGACAGCTCTGCTCACCGTTGGTATTCTGTTACTCTTCCATCTGTACCCCTTGTTTTACCTGCAGGCCCAGTCACTAGAAGGGACTCTGGTTCTGCTGGGAAGTTTTTGAGACATTTAAATAAAATATAAAATAAAACAAGCCTTCTACGATTCCATCATTTCACGGCCATATTCTAGAGACAGACTCATTCCTTTATGCTGAACGGTTGTGTTTTCCTTTAGTTTCTTTAAAGAGTCTTAAATTGTTACTTGAGACTTTGTATAGCCTACTGTTAAAGGATAATTTGTTATTTGAATCCAGCTAGAAATAGAATGTTTAGCGTGACTATTAAACAGGACCTGGCTCTATTTCTCAACTTCCATAAAGAATAAACAACTTTATCATGAGTGTGTTTCATTGTATACCTTCTGGCAGCTTTTAGGGTCTAGTTCTTAAATGGCATAAATATTGACTTTATATATACATATATATATATATATATAAAGTCTGGATACTTTAACAGATAACATATGGACATATAATATGAACATATAAGTGATATTCAGAAAATAATTTTGGCAATAAGGCAATATCTAAAAATTTACAATACATTTTTCCAGGATAATGTCATTAGAACTAGAACAATATATAGTATTTAAAACGTCTTTTAGATGTATGGCCACTTTTTTCATTTCTCTGTCAATTTATACTTCAATTTGTAAAGTCTTTCAATTAACATCCTCAACATGAAAATCATGTGTTCTTTTGTACTGATAAAGGTATGGTAAGAATTAGCCTAGGAGATAGGCAAAAGGCAGAGAGAGAGGGGCAGAAAGTCAAAGAATAAGAATGCAGTATCCCAGGGAGAGTCGACAGTCCCCAATGTGCTCACTGCACTGATGCTCTTCCTTTTACTACTGTGTTTTGTTTATTGCAGAAACAAAGTGAAGAAACAATAATTTTATTTGCATCACCCAAAATTATTGTATTATCTTCTACTATGGGGTGGGGGGACTTTTTTGGTTTTATTTGGTTTTGAGATATGATCTCATTCTGTAGCCCAGACTATCCTTGACCTCACCCTCCCAAGTGTTGGATGTGTGTGTGTGTGTGTGTGTGTGTGTGAAGAAATAAGTAATAAAGTGATAAGACCTTGATTTATTTATTATTTCGCTTTTCTCTCCAATGCTCTTGGTAGTCTTTGATAGTAAATCAGTGCGGTCTCACATAGTGGCTTTGCCAGACATTCAGAAAAAATTGGCTTCTAATTTGGGAATACAGTTTTGTTTTTTAAGTTTCAGAATGAGAATTACAACATAATGGAATGGAAAGAACACCAACATGGAATAAGGAGGCACATCCTAGACTCAGTCTAAGCACTGTCATCTGGGTAACCTTGGAAAGGCACATTCTACTTTCAATTCCATTAACAAGAATTGAGATCACAATCTCAAAATCTCAAGGCCTCAAACATCTTATTTCTTAGATCTAGTGTGTTATAGTAGATTCTGATTTCGGTTGGCTTGTTGTTGTTGTTGTTGTTGTTGTTGTTGTTTATTTTGGGTTCTTTGTTTGTTTGTTTTCTTTTGTCATGTTTTGTTGAGACAAGGTCTTACAGTTTTTTTCAGGTTGGTTTGGAACTCACAAATCTACTACCTCACCCTCATAAGAGATGGGATTATATATATGCAGCTTGTGTTGGGGAATAATCTTATACTTTCTTTTCAATAGAGCTTGACTCTCAGTTTAACTCTTCCTCTTCTAGTGTGCTACATCTTAGTGTCTGAATTGTAAATGTATTATCTTCAAATTCCTACTATAATCAAAATTTGTTAAGTCTTCAATGCTAAAATAATCTTTTTTGTAACTCTCATTTTATTACCTGAATTATCTTTTTAAAAATGTTTTAATTTATTTTTTATTAGATATTTTCTTTATTTACATTTCAAATGATATCCCCTTTCCTGGTTTCCCCTCAAAAAAAAAAAAAAAACCTGTTCCATCCTCCCTCCCCCAGTTAATCAAATCAACCTACCCTCTCCCACTTCCTGGCCCTGGCATTCCTCTACACTGGGGCATAGAACCTTCACAGGACCAAGGGCCTCTCCTCCCATTGATGACCGGCTTGTCCATCCTCTGCTACATATGCAGCTGGAGCCATGAGTCCCACCATATGTACTCTTTGGTTAGTGGTTTAATCCCTGGGAGCTCTGAGGGTATTAGTTAGTTCATATTGTTGTTTCTCCTAAGGGGCTGCAAACCCCTTCAGCTCCTTGGGTCCTTTCTCTAGCTCCTTCATTGGAGACCATACGCTGAGCCAGTGCTCGACTAATACAGAAGTAGAGGCTCACAGCCATCCATTGGACTGAGCACAAGGTCCCCAATAAAATAACCTTTTATTCATTTTGTGGTTTTGTTTGTTTTGAGGATTAATGGCTCTGTAGAATGTTTAGATAGTAATATCATAAAAAGAAACCTGTAAAACTAATAGCCCTTGTCTACTACAATAGAAATAGAAATGTCAGCATCAATAAAGTACATTTTATTATGCTGCATTATAATTCCAAAAATACTAGCCTTTTCTAACCTGCTTTTAGTTCATGCTACTTTCCAGTGTTTTAGCTTTTTATTTTTCTTTAATTGGTAAAGTATATAGAAATGGTGTGTTTCTCATAAGATGCATATGTTTTTAGGAAGTTAAAAATGTATTTTCCATGGCTAAAGGAATAGTTCAGCAGTTAAGATGACTTGCTATTCTTCTAGAGGTGTCAGGTTCTGTTTCCTGCACCTACATCTGGTGGCTCACACTCCAGTTCCAGGGAATTCAGTGCCCTCTGTGGCATCTTCAGACACTGCATGTATGTGGTATACATACATAAACTCTCACACACATATACATACACAAAATAAGTGGCACAAACATTTGTCGTACAAGTGATCACATCTTGACTAGTTGTTTTCCAAGGTTGCGTTTCATTCTTTCTCTAAATTCGTGGTTCCTGAATCTTCATAGTGTAGTATTCTGACTGTTCACTTATGAAATGGCTACAACTTAGTTGTCCATGTGTGTCCTGAGAATCTGCCTAACCAAGACCTAAAAATGACTACACAAATTGACATGTCAATATGGATAGTGAATTCTCAAGAGATTGTACCATTAGATGATAAGCTATGGCAAGTAATGGTTACTGCGAAGAAAACATAGTCTTCTCCAAGAACAAGCACCTGATTGGCTAGCCAGTCACAAAATGTCAGTCTCAAACATATATGTAAGATACTACATATGTGAATCCTGCAGGTTGTATACATTCTGTGTGAGAGTATTAAACAATAATAGTAAATACTAAGAACCTATGACTTTGAGAAGGACTTAGTTGGACATGGGAAGAGTTAGAGGGAGGACAGGAAGGGAAGAATGGCGTGAATACATTATGCACATAATGTGCCTCAACATGCAATGGTCAGAAATAAATTTATAACCTATTGCCTCACTGTCTCGAATCATATGCCTTCAGGAGTCGGTGCTGAAGTGTTTGGAGTTTAAAATCAAATGTCAGATATGACTAGAGGAGAATGCATTTGAGAATAAATGCCATTTGTTCTGGTGAACTATTTGCACAACTTGTATTTAAAAGATGACAAATATATACGTTATACTTGCAAAAGTATTTCACTTTCAGATGTGGTAGAAGAGAATATATCTTAAATTTAAATAACATGCAATCCATGTAGACATTGACAGAGAATACATGCACATGCACATGCTTTAGAAGCTGGATTGTTAATGTTCTGGAAAAGTTAAGTCATAGAAAAGGAAACAGAAGACGAGCAAATACAGTTAGAAAGCAATAGGAACCAGCATTAAAGATGCTGGAAGAAACTGTAGTGGCTTTAGACTTAGAAATAGAATGAGGAGTTCATAGACTTGGAGGTAATGTTCTCCGACATGGGGGTTCAGGTGAAGAAATGATTGAGGTGGGCAAGATGGATAGTCTGTCTGGAGCACTTCACCCAGTGACAGCTGTGTGCTCTGGTTAGTAAATGCTGGAAGTGTTTGCAAGCTGTGTATAGAAGTCAGACCCTCCTGTGCTCTTCATCTCTCTCCCAGCAGGTTTCAGATTATTAAGGCAGCGATGTGCCAGGGAATTCCTCTTAGTATAGTTTTAATGTCGCCAAACTAAGAGGTGGAGAAGGGAGACTCATTAATTATACGTTCAAAGTATCCTTTGTTCTAATTTAATGTTAAAGCTTCACTTTGCCAAATCCCTTAATATCTAATTACAATTTATTAATGCCTAAGACACTGTTGATGTTATTTTCTTTAATTTATATATTAAACCCATCATTGTTTGGTCTTTCTGAAATGTGAAATTGGCATTAGATGTCTCTTAGGTATATGTCTTGAAGACAAGAGTTAGATCTCTCATTCACCAACTCTGTGCAGACGGAAAAGTAAAGACCTACCTAAGGTATTTAAATTGGTAGTGTGGTCTGGCAGTAAGGTAATCTACTACCAGAACTTTTATGAGATGACCATGGTGGCAAATTTTTTATAATTCAATGCCTGAGGAATCAGAGGCTGGAGGACTGTTAACTTTACTACCAGGGTGTGCTACAAAGATAGATCTTTTATCATAAAACATAGGTTTGGGATATAATCTGATGATGGAGTGTATGCCTGACGATGTTGGGTTCAGTCTACAGTTCTAGAAGGTAAATGTCTTCTTGTTCAACACCTGAAAATGCTGGGTCATATATATTATACATCATATATGCTAAGCCGAACTTTAAGAAAAAGTATGGTACCAAAGACTGAAAACAAAATATTTAAGCTGTATGAATCAGGACCCTGATAGCAGTGGCACCTGAAATATGGGATTAGATGACGTGCTTGATATTTATTGTCCAATCCAAGGAAGTCATAATTGAGGTATATATAATATACTCAATTTCCAAGAAGGAATATATAATATAGATATCAAAGAAATTAGAAAAAAACAGTAAAATGATGGACCAAGATAGTGATCTGCCCCAGACTTACAAATTTGTATATGTGCTCAGTGTCTAAATGTGAATAAAAATTAGCCTTCAATTTTTTTATTAGCTTATACTTGATATCTTTATTTTATTAAACATAAGTGAAGTATCAGTGTTAAGAAATATAGAGGCCATGAAGAGATGCCTCAGTCTTCAAAAGCTGCTACTGTACTGCAGCGGTCCCAAAATTAGCTCCTAGCACCCAAGTCACATGGATCACAACCACTTACAAATCCAGCCTGATGCCTTCTTCTAGCGTTATAGGCACTTGCACATACACACACACACACACACACACACACACACACACGCACACGCACACACACACACAAACGCGCACAAACTAAAACTAAAATAAATTTTAAAATGCATAAAATACCTTTGAGTTGGTAATAACCTTGTGACATCTGGTATTAAAGTAGAAACAGAGGTGTAAATTCTTTACCTAGGCTTTGTAGAATATCAACAGAAAAAGTTACACTGAAGAATAGTTTATGGTCTAGCATTATGAAACTAAACTGATTATTTTCATCCTTAGGGAATTCAACCATACAAGTATCATATACATAAGCTGTAGAACAGTTGTATTTAATGTGTTTTTGTATCTAAACAGCCACAGAATTTTAGTAAAAAGAAAAAAAAAGGAAATAAAAAAATAAACTTAAGAACAGCATTACTCTGTGAAAACCAAACAAGAGATTTAAATCAGACATTTTCCAAAGATGGAACTATTAAACAGATTATAAGTACAGATCCTGACATGAGAACCTAACATAAAGGGAGATTAAATAGTAAATTGGAGGAATCTATAATAAAATTTAAAATACAATAAAAAGTCACAAATGCTACTATTTATTGAATGATAGTTAGACTGGAAAGAAATTAACTACAACTCAAAATGGATATATGGAGAAAAATGAAATACATAATTTGTCAAAACATATGTAGGAAAAATGTGAATTCAGGATTTTTTTTATAAAATTGAAAGAAAGAAAAATAGAATGGATGGAACCAAAAATTCAATGCTTGAAATAATAATGGTAGTTAATATTCTAAAACTGATATTGCCACAAATTATCCAAGAAGAAACACGCTGTCATAACTCGGATATGCATG
The DNA here is from genome assembly GCA_019843815.1 of Montemys delectorum. NCBI lineage: Eukaryota > Metazoa > Chordata > Mammalia > Rodentia > Muridae > Montemys > Montemys delectorum. The sequence continues at coordinate 26,323 of JADRCD010227175.1, forward strand.
TCACCCCTAGCAATTTCTGAGTGAAACGATAGTGAAGACAACCTGTTTGTTTATTTGTTTATATCTGTGTGAGGATAGCGCTTAGTATGCCTGAAAGTAGAGGACAGCCTGCTGGAGTCTGTTCTCTTCCACCACGTGGGTCTCGGGGTTCAAACTCAAGTCGTGTTAAGGTTAGCCGCAAGCACCTTTGCCTCCTTACGATCTCAACAGCCCCAAAGATGGAGAGAACGTTTAAGAACAGCCACAGAGAAAGAGGAAAGTTGAATACTAGGAAGTCACAATTGAGTTTTCACCAGACTTTCCTGCATGCACACGTATCCCTTTAACAATGGAATAATACCTTCAAAACGCTTACAAAATTGCCAGGGTACATACTATAGAGAAAGCAGCTAGACTATCACTCTGTATGCACAAGCCAGAAACCTTTTGGTATGAAAAGAAAATCTGACTCAAAAGCTTCTATTAAAGAAACTAAATTCAAAATGATGATATGAGACTCAAGACACAGTAAACAACAAGAAAATGAAACAGGAAATAGATTAATATTGTAAAAATTAAATTAACATATAATGTATAAGATGAGAAATATCCTGTTATTAAATGCTAACATACAAATAGCACCAGAACAAGGAGGAAATACAGACGAGGATGAACACCTGAGATTCTAGTGGACAAGGAGTACAACAAGCGCTTTGCTGTAGTCAAGAGCAGCTTAATTTACTGCACAGACAAAATAATATTCGGGAGCTCCCGTACCACTACAGATGTTATGTGTAGCTCCTGTGTAACTGGAAACTTGGAGATCTCTGTTGGTCGTGTTTAATCAGGGATCAAAAGGAAAGTTGTGTACAAATTTGAGAACACACAGAAAGATTGAGAAGTATCGTGTCTGGTTGGTGGGCTGGTTTTTCCATGTCCTACAGAGATATAGATGGCAGGGAGTCCTTAACCTGGGAAATACTGGACCACCATTCTTATCCTGAGTTCTAACTGCCTGCTGACTTAGGAAATGCACGTCAGCCCCAGAGATAGACTTGGAGAAATGCCAAAATATAAAAATTTATGTGCAAATTACATGCTTTTTTTTTCTTGGAGGAAAAGAAAGACTAAAACTTAAATTGGATTAATTTTTTTTTTTTTTTGTAATTGTAAAAACCTTTTCTCTCTCTCTTTTACTTACCCTGAACAGGTTAGCCAATACACCTTTGCCATGTGCAGTTACAGAGAAAAAAAGTCAGAACCCCAGGAATTAATGCAGCTGGAAGGGTACACGGTGGATTACACAGACCCTCACCCAGGTAACTCTAAGGGAAACACGTTTCCACTCGTGGGTAGATGTCTGCAGCCCTACAAGCTCCTGCATTTCTCCTCCGTTTCAAACTCTCCTTCATGAATAGAGGATGACTTGAAGCTCATGTGACTCTTGGACAAGACCTTAATGTTCAAATTATGTATTTTACCCTCCTCTGCTTCTCTATTACTTTCATACATTGATAAAATCCTTAAATTTTACTGAGATAAAAATTAAATGAAATAGACCAATGCATATTGAAACTTCACTGGGAAGCAAAACTACAAAACAATTAAGTGATGAATGACAAATAAATTATAAATGGATGGATGGATGGATGGATGGATGGATGGATGGATGGATGGATGGATGGATAGATGGATAGATGGATGGATGGATGGATGGATGGATGGATGGATGGATGATAGATTTTTGAGACAGTCTATATAGCTCTGGCTAGCCTGAAACTCACTATGTAAATCAAGTTGTCCTCAAACTAAGATCTGCACCCCTCTACCTCCGATTTAAAGGTATGCATACCATGCCAATGATTATACTATTTTCTATTTTTCTGCATAAAAGTACATTCTTATATTTCTGTCCCTCCAAGTATATTAAAGTAATTTGAACCAGATGAAAAATCTAAAATTCAAGATCTAAAGCACGTTTTTGAATGTTCATATGATGGCACAGCTAGAAAATTTTACATCTGAAATAACTTGGCAATAGGAATAATATGAACTGCAATTAACTTCAGTCTGTGGGTATAAGGTTATGTGAAATTGCATGAAATTGGTGTTAAGACTGGGATCTTGCCCTTCAGATAACTAATGTTTTGTAATGGCCCCAAATCCACACTCCAAATACTCTAAAATCAAGCTTTTCAAGTGTGGGGGTCCTTGAGTTATGAGTTATGGAGACTGTAGTACTGAGCAGATGGTGTTTGACAATAATGAGTAAATGAATGGATTTATGGATGGTAATAAAAATCAATCAGGACCATTAAGAAACACAGATAGAAAGCTTAGGTACATATAACAAATATTGCGCAGAGATGAAGAACTCGAATTTGGTGGTCACATTCACTCATTTCTCACTTACAAATACAATCTTATCCAAGAGCTAAACTTACCATGCAATATGAGGTATCAACATGTGCCTTACCTGCATCTTTATTTCTTCTAAACTCATAGTTTGCTTACATGTAGAAGGCCAACTATGCCTTACAAAAAATTTCCTTAACTGGCACTGAATACCACGCTTCACTGTGTTTCTATGAGATGTGTTTGTTGGTCCTGAGTAATACTCTCTTGTCAAGAACTGATTGCCTCCATGAGCTGTATGTAGACTTGGTTTTGCTGTGTCCCTTTAAATTGTGGACTAGGGGTGTGATCCTCAAATGAGATCTTTTAAAGCCCTGAGATCATATGAATGAAGCTGGGGTAATAGGACTAAAATCTGTCTGTTGTGTACATTTTCAATGGTGTCTTTCTTCGTCCACAGGACTTCAGGGTGGCCGGGTGTTCTTTAATGCTGTTAAAGAGGGAGATACTGTGATATTTGCCAGTGATGATGAGCAGGACAGAGTATTATGGGTACAAGCCATGTACAGAGCTACAGGCCAGTCTTACAAACCAGTCCCTGCAGTCCAAAGCCAGAAGCTGAATCCTAAAGGAGGAACTCTCCATGCAGATGCTCAGCTTTGTAAGTTTTGTGAAAATTAATTTGATTATCAAATAATAACCTTAATAAAACACAAAATTGAAGCAAATTTGTTCAATATTGTAGCTTGTGTTATTAATTAACTAATTAAATAAAAAGTAGTTCATATTAGTCCTAGAATTCGTTATCTAATTTTTCACATAAACCAGGAATAATAACTATGCACTGATGGACTAAGCTGGATATATTTAGGTATATATGTAATATATATAGTACATATATGCATGCAATATCATTAATAAATCTGAAGAACAGGGAGGTTTTGAAGTGAGGAAGGGGAAGAAAAAATGTAGTTATATTGTAACTTCAAAAACATTTTGAAAAATTCTGCAAACCTTCCAAAAAGAAATTTTATCTTGTTTTTTTATCATTAGTGGAGACATTGTTAGAAGGAGGAAAATATCGTGAAATCTAATTTAATGACAGGTTCCTAGAATACTAAATGTTGAAGAATCAGTCAGTGCATTTGTTTTTGGTAACATACCCGGGTAATTGGACCATTCCTTTCTCTGTTACAGAATCATAAGAGGACCATATAGGTTTTTTGTTTATTTGTGTGTTGGGTTTTGGTTTGTTTGTTTGTTTTTAAGATAGAAAACAGCTTCTTCAGATGCTTTAATGACTTATCAATTTATGTATGCTGATTTAAGGAATTAAGATTTGGTGTATCCTTCATGTTAATTTGGTAGTGATTAGTTAATTGTAAACTGTGTATTATGAGCAGTTTCAAACACTTTCAATACTCACCGGACCAAAGGCTTTATCTTGTTACACTCCTTTACAAAACTTCCCTTATTTCTAGATAAGCCAGTCTGTCTCTATCTTTAAGCTCAAGTTGTGGCTTTTTTTTATTGTCAAGTTCTTCTCTGGGATAGTAACATCTTGACATGCATTATGTCCTTCAATTTCTTTTCATGCATCAAATAATTACCCTCTTCTTCTTAGACACTCTTAAGTATGTTACATCTGAGCATCTTTAGAGGCTCTTTAGGCCAGACAATTAAAGGTGGGGTGTGTGTGTTCACCTCAACTCCTTTGAAACCTTTGAATACTTTGCTGCATAGTTTAGCAGGCTTTTGCCACAGTGGTGCACAGTCCCTTGTTGAATGTTCTCTAAGAGCACCACACCGTGCAGGGAACTCATTCAGGAGGCTCATTCTGGCCTTTCCATCTCAGCCTGACCACATCAATTGCTACCTTGCTACTGAACATCTCAGGTTAGAAATGATGCCATGAGCTATCTTATCGAGCCATTGGATGCAAGGCTCCATCAGTGCAAACACGCACACGCGCCCGCGCGC